>JAOTRQ010000009.1:1570558-1589648 GCA_028565875.1 Hoplisoma paleatum | reverse complement strand
ATATATGCATAATAAAAAGATAAACATTATTAAAATTAAAGTTACTTCAACTTACTTCAACTTAAACTCTTACTCATATTCTTAACAGTAGCTTAAATAACCAAATCTATCAAGAATTAAAGCCAGACTTCTGTTCAAAATCGCAAAAAAGGAGTAATTCATTGGGTACATGTTGATATATATTTGAAAAAGTTAAAATATTTGAAAAACAGTTGCAAAGCATTTGAAACATTATAACCAGCAGTTCACTTGTGCAGCAACTATTTACCAATGCTGTAACTGATATTTAAAAAATGTGGCAAACTTACCTCTGAATTGAAGCAAGCTGTGTCGGAATACACAATCCTGGGGCTGATCTGGGGGTGTGTGCTTATATTGACTTCTCAGACAAACTAGTTGAACAGAAACCAAAAACTTGCTCTGCCTTTTTGTGATAAGAATTGACCTAATGTTGTTACAACTGAACTTTGGTAAGAGAAAAAAACAAAAAAACTATATAACTATAAAAAACTAAATGGGGCATTTTTATTAAACACCAGACAAATATTTGGTTACTAATAAGACAGTTATGAGTGTTGATAAAGAAAAAAGAGACTGTTATTTGTCTTGTAGTTAATTTGTCATTTGAAGTTTAATTTCTAAAACATGCAAATTCATTCAGATAAATTACATACATTTGGCACATAGTGTGGCACATGAGAGTGAGCCTTTTTGTCTTAATAACTACCACACACATGTGCATCAGGTTAGTTGTGCAGTCAGCAACAGTCACACTTATGGAGCGAAATAGTATACATAACATCCCCCAATTAAGTTCCCCAATAACTGGTATTGATGTAACTTTGATTGTTTGTTTGGATGTTCTTTGATTGTTCTTTTATTATTTAAAGTTTTGTTGTTATTGTACTATTATATGCAGCAGTCATATGAGTGATTATTCATGATTTATCATCTTCAGACGTTATAGGTAAATGGGTGTAACTACTGAAATACCAGTTATGAAGATTGATTTTAAAAAAGACAGACCTTAGATAGTCATATTGAAATGAAAGTACATATTGAAATGAAACAGCGTTCCTCCATTAGGAAAACCGTTTAAACGAGCAGGTGCACAGCAAAAGAATAAATACAAATAAACAAACAAGAAATACAACAAGAAACTTCTAATCTAAACATTATGTAACCTAATCTAATCCAGAGACAATTAATTAAAAGACAAGACTACAGAGAAGTACAATTGCATGATACTGATTAAACAATAAGTGCTTTATGTTTACAGTACACAAAATGCTCCCAGATGGAAGGAGAGCTTAAATAATTTCCATGTTATATCCTGTTAAAAAATTTAAAAATGTTCATGTTTGATGGAAGAGAGACCCAGATGATCAGTTTGCTAGAGTCTTCAGGTCGAAGGAGTACAACTCCTGTACCAGACAGTAACCCAGTCACTCAGGATGCTCTGCATTTTTTCTCTGTAGAACATGGTGAGGATTGGAGGTGGTAGATGAGCTCCAGGTTTAAATTAGAAGAAAGTAGAAGGTATGCAAAAATATATATTTTCTTATGTAACATTTAATCATACATTTAATACAATAATATTTTAACCATCATTGTTGCCATTGTCAAATCAATTTACCTTAAGGCCATCAAAAACAGATTTACTGGCACAAGAAGTCCAAAACAAATGGCAATGATCATTTTAGCCAATCAGATTCTGCTGGCATTAACAGGGCCATCTAACAAGCAAGCAAATATGTTGCCATTTTCAGTCCTCAGTTTGTCACAGGGCTGTACAAGCACCCAAGTCTCAGGGACAGATGTTACTCCTGGGCAGTGCAAGGCCGGCCGGTGTGTAGGCTGCTAGGCCAAAATAGCCAAAACCTTTTTATTTCTCTTATAGGAAGATACCTGTGCGTTTTTCGTGCTGCTTGTTTGGTGATTCCTTGCATCTCTTAATAATTTGCTCCAGCCAGGCTGGTGACAATTTTATATCCATTATTATGCAGGTTCCTTCCCAGTGGCAGTAATGGTAAAGCATACTTCCTAGTTGAAGGCCACTTACTAGATTTAAGAGCCGATATCTTTCAGCTGCGATTGGCAATGTGGAAACCGCTGTGCAAACCAGTAACCAGGGTTTGAGGCTGGCCCTTTGTTTTTGTTTCTTTTGCAGCTCTCCAGTAGCCGGCAGAATTCTGTTTGTTTTCAGTTCTTCTTTTTGTATAGTTGTTTCAAATTTTGTGCTTTTCTTAAATTTTTTCTCTCATTACACTTTATGCATAACTCGTTTCTACATTTGAAGTTTTCTTAAAATAGAAAGTTGGATTTGATGTAGAAACAATCAGATGTTTCTGTTTTTTTTTCTTCATAATATTGTATTACTTTTTTATTGATGCAATATAAAAACATTTGTTATTGTGCTACATGTGTTTGTTGTTTTATTGTACCCACATTAGTTATTTGTAATAGAGCTAATTGTTATATTATATTTCTGCATGATATTGATTGTTTCAGTATATGTTATAAAGTGGTGAATTTATTTATGAAATATGAAATATGAATTAAATGTTGTGAAATGTTTTCATGCCAATTTCTACGTACAAAAATTTAATAAAATAAGTAAGCAAGCCACTTCTGTGGGTGTTTGGTTTTATTATTGTTATTATTTGTATTATTTTTATGTTACGCTCATCAGTATTCCAAACCAATAATGTCACTCAGCGTTTTAGAACAGTATGCTGCACAGGCTGAATGTTGGATGATGGAGGGAGTCCTGCAACACAAATAATGTAGCATCATTTCCCAACAGGACCTGTTAATAGCAACCACTTGCATTGATTTTTACCACACTTGCCAGTAATTGGGATGCTGGCTGTGGTGTCTCTCAATTGATTTCTTACAGCTAGCCAACTTGTGCTTGGACTTTAGGACAACAATGACTAAATAACAACCAGCCTGATGACCCTAATGCCCAGAGCCAAGTACTGCTATTGATTTCATTACTAAAAGCCTCCCCTGTTTCCAACACATACATTTTTATCGATCCAAGGTGGAGCCCACATTTCTTTTTGCTTTGTCACATGGCTTTTGCCAACCAATCGATGCTTTAACAGTGAGCATGTGTCCTATTACCGGTTAAGCACAGGTGTCAGCGGCATTGGACATAATTTATTTTTTAGGTATTTCACTAAATATCATATAGGAATGTTTATAGGTTTGTGAATCTTTGGACTTCTGAAATTTCTGCATTACAAATATTTAAATAAAAAGCAGGAGCATGGGACAAAATCTAAGTTAAAAATTCATAGAACATTTAGGTAACACGGTTATAAAACAAATTGGCACTGTGGCAAAGTGGGAGCACACACAGCAACAAATCCTGGTTTTGAATCACTACAAGTTAAAGATTATTGAGTCACACTATAGATCGATTTTAGAGAATTTTTGAGAATGTTTTGTACTGTAAAAACTTTCTAATTTGATCCTGTTTTAAACAGCTATTACACATACTGTTTAATTACATGACAGAGATATTTTAAAATAATTTATATGCAATAAAGCTTATATTTAATGTATTTATTATTTACCAAATTAATTGTAATTTTTCTTTTAGCAAATTAGGTATAATTTAAAGTATACTTTATATGTACACTTTATTGAAAACATTTGAAACGAATCAACTGTAAATTTGCATTTTATTATTTTAAATAATTATTGAAAGCTACTCCAAATAACTGTTTGCTGTATTTACAGTATTTTGGCAGAATACAGCAACTGATACAGATATTATATTGTGTGCAGTTTATACATATTTTATAAGTCTCACTGTTATACATTTTACATTGCCTTGAACAGCATTTCTGTTTTTCTGCTTAAAAATATTTAATAATAAATTTAATGTGAATGAACACAGAGTCAGTCCTAGCACATTTGACACCGTAAGCAAGACAGCAATGAAAACTGCAAATCACCTACACAAGCAATTTCCATTAAAGCATTAAATCAAAAGAAATAATAGCTTGAAAAATATACGTCTGTGTGTAGTGAATAAGTATAATATACATTTACGTTGTACTTGTATACTGATGCTACAATATGCATCAGACATATTTAAAATTCTATGTCAGAAAAAAAACACGACAAATTGTTAGAACCACAGTAAATGTTTTTAGATTTTACAACATTATCAGACCAATGATTAGATAGATAAATGAAAACCCACCTACAAAAAGCAGCAGGAACAAGAGTTTCAGAGGGAATAATAAATAATGCGTAAGTATTGTGAATCAATTGTGATACACTTTTGGAACAATGTACTCTGGTCAAGGAGTTCTAGATGTAATATAAAGTTTGGTCTGTGGCCAAAATATGTTATAATTCAGAACTCGGTTATTGAGAAACATAAAGGCAATGCTTTATCAGAAATGTATATTTGAATGTGTTTTGTGGTCACACGTGAGCAAATGATGCACCTGTATTTGTGATATACGCCTTAAAGGACATAAAATACAGGAAATTTTTAAAAATAGAAATCCTTTACTAAGCTGTAACTAGCCATTAACTATATTAAAACTCTTTATGACATGTCTCCACATTGCAAAGGGGAACATAATGTCCTCTTGTATCAAAACAGATAAATGATTATTCATGCAAAGTTTACATGGTTTCTGCTCTGGATGCTAAAGCTCTAAAATAAATAAATAAAGCTTGGTTTTATTAGTGTGTCATTCAGTTTGGAATTTCATTTGCTATACACACACAAGCACTTGATAGTAAATACTCAGACATGTCAGAATTATGTGTAAACAGTGGGAAAACCAGGAACGGCTTTGTAACAAAACCCAGTGCTTGATCACCATAACACAAAAAGCTACAGAGTCGACATTTACTGCAACGCAAAGGCTTTGATCACAGAAAGAATTCTCTTAGCTGCTCACGGATTAGGCCCATTTCACTGACGTAGAGACGCTGCTACGACAAGACGTCAGCCATGGTAAACACCTGCAGATTCACAACAGATGAAAGAGGCACTCAAAAAGACATGACGACAAGCACTGTTATAATATTTAGCATAAGAAGCGCCAACTACACTTTAAGGGAATAGGAGCCATGCTAGTTGACTTTGTAAGTCACCACTGAACAAAGGCATAGCAAACAATCGCTTATTATGTCAAAACTTTTGACAATGACAGAATTAGAACACAACTTACAGAGCTTGCCATTCCTGCAACAATGAAGCAACACACACATATAACTCTGAAAAGAAAGTTTACTTTCCTGTCAGTTGTCAGTTGACATTACACTTGTTTGCATTTTTGCAAAAAGAAGCAGGCCGTGGTAATGGCGAATCACAACACAGTATTATGGAGTAACATAGTAATATGAAAGGGAGGATGGACTCTCATTACTTCTATAAGAGTTTAATTTTGCAATTTGCATTATTTTTAATTGCTACATGATTTGTCAAGTCCATTATAATTGTTTGTTATTTATATTCTTTGTTTTATACTCATTTTTATATACCCATTTGATCTGTGTATTACAATTTTATTGATTAATAATATCATTTTTTAGGCCATGTTAGCTTTTCATTTGGTCACTTTGTTAAGTTGTTCTGTCAGTTCTTCTGGTGTCAATCTATTCGAGTGACAGTTAATGTTGTGCATGCAGAATCATGAAGTTTATTCTATTTCCATGACTTTCTTGGAGTTCACCAAAAACTATATTTGTTTGTTGGGGTAAACAGGAATCCTTCCAACTATTATATACATGCACATAGGCTACTTAAAGTTTAGACTTTAAAGGCTACATCTTGTTTAAAATGTCTGCCAGGTATGTACACAGTTCTCCCAGGATAAACAGTGGTGCAACTACCCGTCTGACCAGATAGAATAACAAACAATAAATAACAAAGCAAAGTAACACAAGTAAACATTTTACAACTCATTTTACAAAATGCATCATTTTCAATCAGTGACCAGATTATGATTGTGCCAATATGCAAACATATATGGCATTGCATTAGAAATGAATAGTTGTTTATTTGGAACACACACACTAATGCAAGCCTACAAAGGTTAATAACATGGTATCAGATGTTTAAAGTGTGATAAGAGGTTAAGAGGATTTAGGAAATATCTGGCACCCCAAGTCAGTAGTAAGAATGGCAATAGGGCAGATCTAATTATGCAGCAAAAGATAAGAAACGATAAGATTACAATGACTAAGCAAAACACTATTATTAGTTTTTCTGTAGTACACAATATTTTAAATTAAGTATTAATAACTGGCACACACAAAAACTGAAAGTCAAGTTGCCCACTTTAATAGAGAAGTAATCAGAAGTAAATCAGAAGTAAAATATTTACTAGGAAAATACTGTGTGCAGCCACAGTGTATAAATGCCTGATTAGATTAAAATAAAAAAAATATTCAACAACAATAGGAAATTTTGTACTGGTCATGACTTTCATCAAGAAATCAATTAAGAAAGTATGTTAAACAAAAATGCTGTAATTACTTAGTGTTAGAAAATCACTGCCATGCTGTATCACTGAGGTGAGTAACGTAAACAGTAATGAATCAGCAAAAGATAGAAAATGAGACAGCAAGATCACGATGACCAAGCAAAAACAAACTGATAACAGATGACACAATACAGACAATAACAAACTAGTTAACTAACCTTAATTCTTAATTTTTCAGATGTAAAAAAAATCTATGAATGTGCTGTGTCACTTTTGTCAACAAGGGTCCAACAGCATATTTGTTTTATAAAAATAAATTCACAAAAAGAGACTCAGTACAAATCAAACAAATAGTTTGGTCTGCCTAATAGTCTTACCATAACGCTGTATAGTTACATATTTTTGTTTAAATATATTTACAAAATATTTAACAAATAAGAAGCTTTATTTTAATGTAACAATATTGTATATTTTATAAAACGGCAAAATGTTTTTTTGAAACTGGAATACTGGAATTTTTTATATTTATTTTATTTACATTTAATATTCACATTTTTTTACAATTCAATTTTAATGCTATTGTAAATCCAGAATTGATAATTAAATCAGTTGTAGGGATAAATTGTGCAGTTTGATAAAGTAAGATAATATACAAAGATAATTTTTGTAATTTAAAAAAATAAATTACAGTGTAATTACATTAAATACAGCGTTTCGTCAGTAGCATCGATGTACTAAAACAAGGTCTTGGATGTCAATCCAAGTTTGCATGTTCTCTTGAATTGGCTGCTGCAGTTAAAAATCATGCAGTTTAATTTAGTGAAAACATTGAATTGTCCTTTAGGAACCCTTTCACCATGATGCAGTAATGTATTTGTAGCACAAATAAATTGGGAGGGTTATGTCAAAAAGGGTGTCCAGTGTAAAAACCATGCCAAATCAATAATATGATTGATGATTAACCATGATCTGCTATTGGCCACCCATAATGAGAGCAGAAATGGGATAAATGTAGGGAACCAATAAATCAACAAACCCTGTTAGCAAAAATATGTGCAGTTTCTTTCAATAGTGTTATCGGGCAGTGTAGTGGTCAGCCAGGTGAAAGGTTTTTAGTTTTCAACTCCATGCTGTGTAATGAGCTTTCAATCATCAGTTACTGCTGACTTCCATCTATAGACTTATGGAAAGTGAGCCATGGTGACAAGGTTTGTCACCTTGGACAACCTTTGACAACCATGCCAGCCATTTGTAACTAAAATATATAAATTTGCCATATATTCCACTAACTGTTGGATGTTAGTTTACGGATTTCAGTTTCCCTCAGCTACTATGATGCAGAAAGGAGAAGAAAAGGAGCTCATGTGTTCTTTAAGACTTCTTTTCTTTATCTGTCTTTCTAGCGGGTTGGCCTCGTTTTCCAAACATGCCATATTACCCACAACACTAGCTGCCTGTCACAGGAAAACTTTTTTGTTTGTTTGTTTTCTTAATAATTGATTTCCCTGTTTTTGGGTTGTATGGTTTTACAAGTAGGTCACTTGTATGAGAGACAGTTGCAGTGAAAACCTCTTAGCTGAGTAACTAGTCCATAAGCAAAGTATAACAATGCATCAATGAAAGTTTCACTTCTTGTAATTTTGTATCTCAACAGAAAATATCTGTTTATATGAGCTCCAACAAATACACTAGACTTAATTTAACAGAAATCTTCTTTTGCAAAAATGTGGCTTACTTGATTTCACTACAAGACATCGTTGGTACACTCTCTCGATAAGGCAGTCCGGGGCGTTCTGTGTGGAGTTTGCATGTATTCCACATGTCTGCATGGGTTTCCTTTGGGTACTCCAGTAACCTCCAACAGTGCAAAGACATGCAGTCAATTGCATTTAGATACTGAAATTGTCTCGTGTGTGTGTCCATGCATGTGTGTGTGTACCCTGCAACAGACTGGCAACCTGGTCAGGTGTTTAGTGTATTCAGTGTGTGTCTCACCCTGACCTTAAAAATGATTGAGTGGTGGTAAAACTAGATGATGGATGGATATTGTTCCAAAACTGTCCAGCAAAGGCCCTCAACTTCAAATGAATGTTATATTCCAGGGTTAAAAACATATCTGTCAGCTTCTTTCATGAATTAATGAAACTTGTTCTGAAACATTGAAACAATGTTCTGCCCGAATCTCACAGAACAGTGTTTTATTTATTTGTAATAATACATTTATAATAATAATAATGACAGCATAGCTTACAAAATAAGCACAGATGAATATAAACTTTAGAGATGCTTTGAAATTTACAATTGATCCAAACTATATTCTTGGACCTATTAGTATGTCTCAAATACTCCAATTCAGAAATTAAACATATTGTTTAATTCCCATAGCAAGTTCGTCATTTATGCTTTTTTCCTGTTACATGAACAAAACATGAATGTCTGTACTGATCAATGTACTGAATCTTTGCCACAAAATACACCCGATTTAACCGACATAGGCTTGGCATCACCCACCTCAAGCTTAAAGGTAATCCAGGCCTAATCAGCTTCCCCACTGCTCAGGCTCAGCGTGGTCTAGCAGTTAGCGGACACAACAAGGCAATCATTCTTACACAGGCATGGTGCTCGCTTGAGGGCAGGCTTGCAGGCATTGTGGTGTTTGATATCATTTTCAAGGTAGTTAGGGCATTCATATGCGGTCTTTTCTTCATACAGGATGAAGGGCATTGCACCTGGGTGTGTTGTGGGAGCGTTGTCCCTTGCCTCCTTGCTTCCGTTTCTTGTCGAACGACTCTCTAGGTGATGAGCCGTGCTCTATTTCAAGTTGATTTTTTAGAGATGTTCAAGGTCGTACTCAGGGTCCATGAGCATCGCAGGCTCTTTGAGTCTTGTTTGGGTCTCTCAGGGCAATCGTGGTCTCTAATAGTTAATGAGAGCTGCAAGTCTCAAACCAGCCCAGTCCTGAGCTTTCACAAACACATCCACAGGGGTCTCAGAGGCCGCTCACTTCTCGATTTGACTTCAAAATAAAATGCTACTTATGACTTCTGAAGTTGACTTGCCTCTGTGTGTTTTTTTCTTTCTACTTTCTTTCACTCTTATTCTTTTCCTGTCTCGTTTGAGAGAACTTATCCCCCCTCCACCTCCCTGCCCTTGAGTTGTTCCAATATCAGGTCAAACTTCAAACATCTGCCACTACGATCTGAGGAGTCCACTGAGAATTTTTATTTTCCAACAATTATTTAACCCATAGTAACTGGAACAATTCTTGCACTTTTGATTATGACTTAGAGCTCCATGAACCAATTCTCAATACAATACACAATCAACAGCTTTGAACTTACAGAATATTAATTCTGTTCTCTGTTGATGCTACAAAATTTTGTTTGGGTTTTTTGTTTTTTGTTCAGTTAATTATGTTAATAAATTACAACAAAAACAATAGTTTTCTGGTTTAATGAGACTGTTAAGTTGTTTAGATCTTGAGACTTTTGTTCCCACGATAATAGCATACTTCATACAACTTGACAATCAAACAAAACTATGAGAATTAATTATTTATATACTAATTATTACCGCTGTGGCAGCTCTCCACTCTACTAGAAATATGTTCTAGGTTTTTAATTTTATTTTTACATTTTTAAACTTAATTTACATACATCCACCAGGCATTACAATATAACTATTTACTGGTGAAGTTAATAACACTGATTGTCTCTTTACAAAAGCACCCTTAATGGGTGGGATACAATAGGCAGCAAATAAACATTTGAATTTTATTTTCAAGTTGATGTGTTAGCAGCAGGAAAAATGGTGCACATGTTCCTGGTCAGGATATTGTTTTATATCCTTTCCATGCTTTGTATCTTGCCAAAATTTAATAACTAACATTGTGATTTAGTTTTTCCTGCAGTAATGCAGTATGGATTTGGTGGACCCAATTATGGACCCAGATGTATACCTTTCCAATCAATTTAATTAATTCAATCTGCAGGATAGAAACTCTTGTTCAGTCCTGCAGTGTTGCATAAGTAGGTCTGAATCGTTGTGTAAGGAAGGACATTCAGTTTTTTAATTGTAATTATTAAAAAAAAACAGATTATGATTTTTGTTATTTATTTGGCATCATTTTGACACCAGATGACTTTTGTAATTTCTTGTTTGTCTTGGACCGGCACTGGTTTATCATGCTAACAATATGATCCTATAAATCTAACAACCCTGAATCCAGTTTTAGTAGTCTATATTATTAAAGTCTATAGTAGTGTGGTAAAACACAATTTATAAAATAAGTTTATTTGTTTTTATTGGGTCTGTTCAAAAGTGACAGGTGGGGGTTAAATCCCAAATGTATTCAAAAATGAGATGCATATCTTAGATGTTATCTTAAAAGCTCTGAGTTCTGAACCAGCACACCTAATATGATGGGTATTCCTTTCTAAATATCACCAGCTGTGTTTAATCTGAGGGTATATAAAACGAGAAACAGTTAATGTTGGATTTTGACTTGCTGGTTTTTGTCTGTGTAACCGACTTTTGCCTGGTTCATTAGTTGTTAGATCTCATATAATGATGTAGTGGTTCATCCCTCCTATCTACATTGATTTGAGTATTGCAATGCCTAGTAGCATTCTGGCTCAACCTGACACTATAACCACATGTTGCAATAAGTTCTGTCAAGTTGAGAAAGAGCAAGAGAGACAAAAGGAAAATAAAACCGGAAACACAGGGTAGGACAAAGACTGCCCCACCTGAGGATCTAACCCAGGACCTTCTTGCTGCGAGGCAATAGTGCTACCTGCTTAGCCACCATGCCACCCTAAAGATCTTATAAATGTAAAGAGACATACTTGAACAATAAACATAACCGATAAGCAAGATTTGAGGTTGATAATTGAAAAATAAAACACTTCTTTCCCCTAAAAAGTATTCTTCTGTAGGCTTTGACATCTGAAGTCAAACCCACGCTATATTTGCTAATGCTTTCTCCATTTATCTTGCCTCACAGACAGCAAATACTATGCCAATAACAAATTTAGCTGCCTAAGTTTTAAGATGATTTGAAACTAATTAACATCCATCCTTAATTAGCTTGACAAGGGCAGCTGCAGTGTGAGCAGGCAGAGGCATATAGACTTCAGAGCCAGGTGAGTTCCAGAGCAGACGGTTTGATCTTAAATACATGTATTCCATTTCTTCTCTCTCACCAGGGAACTCTGCGTCAAGGTCAAAGATGAGAACATGGCAGGAGACGTTCGTCTGAAAACAGTCACCACACCCCACTATGGCCCCTTTGCTTCTGAGCACATTGTGGCAGCATCAGAAGGGCTGGACTGACATTAGTGAAGTCCCAGGATAGCAACCATCACTACCTGTTCCTCAGTCTACAAGAAAAGCAAGCACTTGGTTTTAATTGCATCATTAATATCATTACAGCTAGAGAGCCAATTATCTTCTGTACTTTTCACCTGAGCCTGCTGATTAGTGTGATGGATAAAGGATAACTGTGTGTGTGACCTTCCTAATGTACAATCCACCACAACTACAGACTAATCTCATGGTTTCTTTTAATGGTTTCCAATTAGTGGTGCAGTGTTATTTCAATTTTGATAATGAATAATTGTTATATTGTATTTATTTGAATACTTGTAATTACTTAGTTTTTAAGTATAAATGTGTTATTCAATTAAAATTTATTTGTCATTAGACATATACAGATGTACAGTAAAATGAAACGTTTCTCTTTACATATCCCAACTTCTCTGGAAGTTGGGGGTCAGAGCACAGGGTCAGCCAATGTACGGCGCCCCTGGAGCAGCCCGGGTTAAGGGTCTTGCTCAAGGACCCAACAGTGTAGCGGAGTGTAGCAGAGCCTGGATTTGAACCCCCAACCTTTGGGTTCACAGCCCAACGCTCTACCCACTAGGCTAGGCTTCCTGTTAAAATACACCTGTTTTCATATATTTTTAATATGAAGTTTTACATATATATTTCGATTTGTGGTGGTGTATTATCTAAACAGAATTTTGGAGAAACAAAGAATATAAAAATACAGAAGCTAACATTAGACAAATTTCCTAATAACACCTACACCTGCATTGCAAAATGGTGTCTGCGTGCAGAAGAAAGTCCTGGGTTTAATCCGCAGGTGGAGTTGTATAGATCCATGTGGGTTCACAAGTGCTCCAGTTTCCTCCCACAATCAAAAAGCATGTAGTCAAGTTAATTGGTGACATTGAATTGGCCAATAGTTGTTGATAGATAATATTAAATAAGATAACAATAAATAGTCTGTCCTGAAATTGTTTATGAGCATTTATTGAAATGTATGTGAGCATTTAAATCCATTGAAAAGCTGGGGCAGGTTCTAGAACTCTACCACCCCATGATACAAAGTATTCAAATCCCTTAACACTTTGAAGTAGGGAGCAGATCTGGTTCACATACCAGACTTGGTCTTGGTCTGGTCAAGTATGGTACAACCCTCCTATTTTTATTGAGTCTTTGATTGGGACTGACAGTTCAATCGCAAGGCTATTCAATAAATTTCAAATCTAAGTTAATAAAAAGGTTTATCATTCTAACATTGCCATTTAGTTGTTCCCATTCAGCTGTTTTTAAAATTTAGTGCAAAATCAATCATGCTACATATTTTAGACCGTTATAATCATATAGTATTTCCATTGGTAAAAATACATGATTTAATAAACAGGCATATTCTATTTAAACATCTTGTCTTTATCGTTTTGCAGTTTGTGTTTAGCTTTCAGCTTTTAATGTTTCATCTTCAGACTGAAATGTCTGACAACTAGTGTGACAAATGTGTCAAAACGTAACACCCACTGTCAAGATATTATGTCAAATTCATCATCAGCAGTGTTATCAATTATGCAGTTCTGACACAAAGTCTGCTACTATTTTGAAGTGCACTCATGACATTTTTAGTTCATTTTGTTGCACACGTTCCCCATTTTGCACTATTTATTACCATCCTGTTTTATTTTAATGAAAAATCGGGCCTGCCAGCAGAGAAGAATGACATCCTTTAAGCATACACAAGTACGACTAGTCTTACATATTTTATACCACGTCCCAGTCTGAAATATTACCTTTTCTTTTTTAAGCTTCTCTTCTGTTATTGGAACTATTTTCAAACATGTGTTTAATATAAGATGTGCATGCTCCATCAATCACATCAAGGACAAGACCAGAGTGAATCAGGACAAGACAGATTTGCTACTGCATTGGTGTAAATGATGGCGTTGACATCTTACATGACTCCTTGCTAGACTTCCAAGCTTATACATGACAAATCCGTGGTCATGGTTTATAATGTGTGTAGTTGACATGTGACTACAGTCTAATGGCAAACGGCTTTTCGGTGTGGAAACACCTCCTGGACTTTACCATTATTCACATCCAGTCACTGGTAAAAACATTGATGAATAAAACAACAGAAAAGCAATCACTCTAAGCAAAGAGATGTGTCAGAGAGTGAATGAGAGCCATTCTGGTCAGTGGACAGATACAGACAATCTGTTAAAATGACAACAGCACTGCCCTGTACTTTTTAAAAATGTGCCAGCCATCCTTTTTGGCTAAATCATATTATAGGAGCAAATTACAGTGCAAGGCCAAGAGGCTTCTACACAAAATTATATGTAGTCCTTGATAGGGTACAGGGCCTTAAGTGATACTTGAACACCTTAAAAACTCATAATAATTTAAAATGATATATAAAATAGTTGCAGATCTTGTAATATTGTGTCAAAATTAATGAGTTATATCAAATGCAAAATTGTGCCCCCGAGCATCAGAGCTACATATTCTAATGAATAATTCAACTGTAATTCTGCTAGTCCCTATGGCATCTGTTTCCTGGAAGCTTAATTAATTTAAATTTCATTCACTCTGTGACCTCATAATCAAATTAGACTTATATGACAAATGAATATATCCATAAAGATATCAGTCATGTGGCCTTTTGGGGAATTATTTCATTTTACGTCTCATTTGGGTAACAACTAGCATAAACAATACACATTCAAAGGGCACAAACATTTAGTGACCTTGACATAACCCGACTTATGTGCTGTGACTTTTAGTGCATTACAGTAAAATGTTGTATATGTTCATTTTGTTTCAAAACATTTAACATGATAATCTTTACAAATAACTTGATTTAATTATGGGTGCATTAAAAGAAACTATTGACTATCAGTTTTCACATACAAAGCATGCCTCCAGGTTAATTGGAGTCCCTGAATTGTCCTGTTGCTATATAGCAACTAAGATGCATGAAGCAATGCATTGTAGTTTTTGATCCCCAGCCCTGACAAATATGGAAGGCTGTCAGGAAGGGCATCTAAGCTGTACTAAGTCAATGATGCAGATCACGATCTCAGTGGCAACCCGTAACGGGAGCACCCAACAAAGGAATAATTATGTAGCATTTATTCAAATACAGTTTGTTATTGCTAAAGAGGGTAAAATTCATCCAGTAGCTTAACCAATTAACAACACTTGGACTTGAGCTAAGTAGCGATATAATTTTATATTACAAATGAGTCACAGCTAGCTAGATGCCATTTGGCTGGAAGAGAATCGAATTTGCCTTCAGAATGGAAAAGACTTTAAACGCTATGCAAGTATCCCGGTTGGCAGAACATGGTGTCTGTGCAAAAATCATGGGCAAAAAGAAGGGGTCCGTGTGTAATAAATAATATGAACTTAATCAGGGGACCCCAGCAGCAAGACTTTGCTAAATTGGGGCAATTTTGCAGTAGATTTTTTTTACCTCTAATGGCAGCATTTATGCCCTACATGGCCAGAAAAGAATCTGTCCAGACTTAAATTGTTCACTAAATTTCAGGTTCAGACATTTTAGTCACATTTGTTTGATGTTGTATTCTTTCCAGATGCCAAAGTAACTTATATTACAGCACAGCAACAGTACAGTCTGGGTAATTAAGGGTTAGCCACATAGACGCAGGGAGAACGTGCAAACTCAACTGAAATCAATACAATACAACAAAACTAATACAATTAAAGTAGATGAAACTAAATATATAATTAAAAATACACATTTAAAAAGGTCAAGCAAGAACGTTATCATTGTATATTGTACAATGAAATTTCAAGTGATAAAAGAAAAAACAGAAAACAACATATAACCACAAAACAATATTAGCCATTAGGCTACAGCTTATTTCTATAGATATCATTTATTTGAAGAAATAATCTCATGACAGCTTCTGAATAGTTCTGCTACACTGTATGTCTGAAGATTTAACTTTAACTTTTCAGGTCACTGTGTCACAAATCAGATTCCATTATCTAAAGTTTTATCTTGGTTCAACTCTTCTCCTCATTATCCATTCTAGAATTAATTCAATCATTTATCCTTTCCAGTTAAGGGCATGGCCCAAGATCTCTTAATTAAAGTAGAAAGAAGGAAGAGTGGGGGGAAAAAGTTCCATCATCTTCAAATGAAGCTCGTATTGGTGTGCAGCTCAATCTGATCATTTAAACTCACTTAACCCCTTTAATTAATCCCCAACACACTTCACAAGATCAGCACAGAGTTAATGAAATCAGCTCCGTTCAAGTCAAATAATATATCCCTTTGCGAGTGATGCTGCGACCCAGAGTGCAGCTGAAAGAAATGCTAAAACATTTCGTTTCACTGGAGAAAGAAAAAGGAATCACATTAAAACTACACCAAACTTCTACTAGTTCAATCAACTAATAACTAAAACAATATTACAATCACCATTTGTAGTCATATTACCTACATTACAATGTAGTGTGCAGCAGGTTTATTTTTTATTTGCATTTCAATAAGGAACCTATTAATACTGATATGACACTGCATTAAACTAAAATGCTTTGAAAGAATTAGTATTTTATGTTGAAGTAGAAAATTCCAACCTTCACATAAAACGCATCTTCATATTTACACTTCTCTCAAAGGAATTAAAAAAATTATATACCTTTTCCATACAATACCCTAAATAAAGTAATGTGTTATGGTAGTTAAAACAATGGTGTGAATTGTGTTGATGGAACATGCAGAGACATTTGATTTTTTAATATAGATTTATTTTATACATATAGATTTATTGTAATTTAAGTGGAGTTTGGGATCATGTAAGCTAAAGACATTAGTAATTGTATATTATTGGTTTCACTTGGTCATTTTACACTCTTACAGCACAATCATGCTACAAAATCATAAAACTGACAGGAAGTAACATTATCTAATGTACTGCCCATTAATGAAAATCATTTTTATAAAACAATTTTAAATATTTCTGGAATGATTTTCATCTGTAGAATTTAACAATACTAAATCAAGACAAAGGCACTATTTTAAAGTATGTCTGTCTGTATTGTGGACAACAGTATGATTGAAAAACTTCACTTGAGCATATTTCTGTTGAGAAAATTGTGTCCAGTGTGGTGATCTGAGCTGCTGCGTTGTCCCATTGACTTTTAGAAAAATTAGGCCATAGGCAGTTCGTGATAAGCTGGGTAGCGTCCAGTTACATAGTGGTAAATCTGTAAGAATGTAGAAGCCAAATAATGTGTTAATGTATTTCACTTGCAACCATAAATCTAAACAAGGAAGGAAAAGAATGAAAACTAGACAAAAGATCAGTTGTTACCACTAATAACCACCAAGGTGCGAGGATGGTTTGCTCTCACATGTTTGCCATTTTAACCCACTGTTTATCTGAATGTGGAATCTTAAACATTGTCATTAACCGTGGCAATAGAAGCCTGTAGATCTTTTGGGCTCTTTCATGAACTCCTTGATAAGTTATCAATGTGTTCTTGTGGAAATATTGGTAGGTTGATGCGCACTCCAGGGAAATCACCTCCAGCTTTTCTCCATGTATTTATAATAGCTCTCAGTGCGGTTAATTTCGGAGCCTTACCTAAAGCTTTGTTACCAGGTTTAGGATTGTATTTGAACATGGCACCATGTGCTATTCGAGATTTTTTTTTTTAAGTTTGCATCGTTGCTGGAAAAGGCACAGATTCTACATCTGTGGATCATTTACTACCAGGCCGCACAGAAACAACAAATAATTACTTATTACCAAAAAATTGATGTTTTTCATCACAAATCGCCCCCAGCCGTGTCTCATTGCAGTAAAAAAAGGTTCTTTGTGAACATTTCTTTTATTGAATTTTAGAATTTGACCCTGCAAGTCCATAGAATTCTATCTTGAATGAAAGCGGTTCACTGACTGTTGCTTCGAGTATGTTTTGATTCATCAGTTCTAATAGATATCAAGTCGAGGTTTGTCTAGTGAAAATAAAAAATGTATTTGGTTAACAAATTCACCAATTTGCCAATTGCGCACAGGGCCAGGTAGAGCTGAAAAGTGCCATTT
The DNA here is from genome assembly GCA_028565875.1 of Hoplisoma paleatum. Classification (NCBI taxonomy): domain Eukaryota; kingdom Metazoa; phylum Chordata; class Actinopteri; order Siluriformes; family Callichthyidae; genus Hoplisoma; species Hoplisoma paleatum. Next base: position 1,571,785 of record JAOTRQ010000009.1, on the reverse strand, counting down.
TCAATACATGGAAAATGTTTGAGAAATCTAGAACTTAAAGGGCAGAAAGGAATTCTGCATGTTTTAATTGGATTATAACCTACCTGTCGTTCAATGTCACCAAGCAGGCTGCTGGCTCCAAGGCGGAACAGGTGAGGTGTGAGCCACTGGTCTCCTAGTTCCTCCTTCATCAGTACCAGCCACACCAGGGCCTCCTGTGCAGTGCGAATACCTCCTGCTGGCTTAAAACCTACCTGTATCACAGACATCAACACACTAGTTTAACGTTCATGTAATAAAAAATGTAAATGCGTGAGCAGCATGTGTGAGTTTAACTGCACAGCCACGAATGCACAGCTGCTTTCACATCATTATCACAGAAAAGCATCTTCTATCTTAATTTTTATTAAGATTTTATTGTTTCAAAGCATTATTATTTGCTACAGGTACAGTGAAACATGCATAATAAATTAAAGCTCAATAGGGTCTCAAAACAATCCTAATTTAAAAGAATGAAGTCTCGAATAGTCATTTTTCAATGAAGTGCTTGAAAGTTTTATAAAAGTTTGTATGGTATAAAATATTTCCTTTTATGAACACTTGAATGCCAAATAAGCCATAAATTCAGTGCATCAATGGCATCAACAATTGTCAAAAACACTTCAGTGTCTTCTTAAATCGAAGATTAATTATTGACCCTATAAATATTAGTTCTGATGTCCCCACATTACCCATAATGACTAGTTTTGACACTAGTTTGTCTGTTTAAAAAAAGTTATATTTTATGACCATTAGAACAGGTGAAACCTTGAAAGCTTTTGAAAATAGGTAAAGGCCTTCAGTCATTTGTGTAATCTGACCAAACTATGATAGTAAAAATCATGGAGGGATGTTTTCTTTTATACAATTATCTTCAATAGGTGGCCCTAGTAACACACATGCACTGACACCAATATATACACAGCTCAAAATAAATAAATAAATAGAACACTCAAATAACACTTTCTAAATCTGAATAAATAAAACACTCATTGAATGTTTGGTACAAAATCATAGGAGCTGACAACAAATTAACACAAAAAAAATCAATGAACATCAAATGTATTAACCAATGAAGGCCTGGGTTTGGAGTCGCACAGAAAATTAAAGTGAAAAAACACACTACATGCTGATACAACTTTTACTGAGTGTGTCTTGCTAATTGCCAATAATTTCCAGATGTTGTCTGTTTCCTTTTTCCTTATATAT
>JAOTRQ010000009.1:1510979-1521748 GCA_028565875.1 Hoplisoma paleatum | reverse complement strand
ACGAATTAATTGTATTTGCGTTATTTCTTATGGAGAAATGTGTTTCGGATAGTGAACATTTCCGATAACGACCGACCCTTCGGAACGGATTGTGGTCGTTAACCGCGGTTCCACTGTATTTAACAATTGTATATTTAAATCATATATTATTAAAAACTAGTGATATCATTAATCAGTTCATGAATTTAATATAAAACACATTCATGGTCATTTATATCTCCAATTTACCTGACTGGACTGTAAGAGGAGTACACATACAGAGATAACATGCAAACATTGATCAACCTGGAAATTGAACCCAGGACCTGTAAGGCAGCAGTGCTACCCAATGAGTCGACATACCACCCCCAATAAATTTATAAAATAAATCTAGTATTATTAACACAGAACTTACGTAGATTACATAAATTAATTATTGCTTAACCTTTTTTAGGAAGTCACATTAATATTGGTGTTTTGACCTTAAATGAGGCTCAATTGACCAGTGGTTAAGGCACCGGACCAGTAATCAATATGTCACTGATGGACCGTGACCCACCTTTCTCAGATCTCGGTTGTTGAACCATTGAGCCGTTGACCCTCAACCTTAAACCCTCATTGTTCAGACTGTATACTATTGCTTTGGATAAAGGCATCTGCTAAATGACAAAAATGTACATTTAAAATGACCTGCCAGTAAATGTAAAAATGGTAGTCTGAGCTACGTTACAATGTGCCATGTACAAGCCATGTTACTTTTAACGAACCACGAGGCCCCGAGGCCAACAATAGTGATGCTGAATCGGTTAAACTAAAGAATGAGTGCATCCAGCCATACACCATTTAGTTTTAACATGGATTAATACAATTCAGGGTCACACAATTACAACTATTTCAGCGTCTCCAATTGACCCAGTGGTATGATATTGGACTGTGGAAAGAAACCAGAGTATCCTGAGTAAACCCACACAGATACTGTGAGATCATGCAAACTCCACACAGAAAACCCCAGATTGTCTTAATTGGAAATCAAACCTGGGACTGCTTGCTGTGAGACGACAGTGCTAACCACCTTGCTGACAGAATGGGCATAATTCTAGTCAAAGTACATCAGATGGCATACTCAAAAATCAATGCTGAGTAGCAAAATGCTTGTCTGATATTATAACGCTTTGTAAAGGCATTATAACTGGCATCTGAGCCATCTGTTTCTTTAATAGTACCAAACCCACCAATATGTGTGTGTATTTACCCGTTTCAGTCGTTTCCGACTCTTGGGTCACTCTGTGGACCGCTAACGATCCCCAGAGTTACTCAACATTTATATCTTTACAGAGTAGGTTGCCAGGTCTTTCTCCAACCCGGTATCGCTACAGGGATCTTGTGAAACTACAGAATAATTTTACCCATTTCCGATCAACCTAGTGCATGTTTTTGGATTGTACCCGGAGGAAACCCACGCTGACACGGGGAGAACGTGCAAACTCCGCACAGAAAGCTCCCGGCCCGACCCGGGGACTGAACCTGGGACTTCTTGCGGTGAGGCGACAGTACTAACCACTTAGCCACCAGGCCGCCCAAATCCACCAATAAATAACATAAATGTTGTCAGGCTGTTATACTGAAATGATCCTACCTGACTACAGCTAGTCTCCACTCTGTGAATGCCATAAGAGAAATCATCCACCACTGTTATAGATCCCTCATTGATCAGATCAAAAAAGGATGGCCATCCTGTAATGACAAAACAAAAATGCAATATTGTTTATTTATGATACATCATGAACACTTTTTCACCACTGTGCTTTTCACACACAAAGATTTTTCCTCTGCATTTAATCGTTTTGGTGTACATTCTATATTCTTTGTGGTTTGTACATGATCAAGTCAGTTTATAGCTCAATCATTTAAGAAAAAAACGTTTATTAAACACACACCAAAAAAACATGAAGGAACATTTCTGGCTACAGCTCAATAGCACATACGTGATGTAGCTCAAAATGCATCACTCAGATTATAGCTGATGCTGGAGAGAATTTAATTATTAATATAATTTCATATGAGTGATTTTGGGCAAAGAACTTCATAGACATGTTTTGTAAAGTCCATAGACCTGCTCTAGCTTGTTTAAAAATAAGCATAATGTGTCCACTTTCAAACTCCAAAACTCCATTCAGAAAGCCTGCAAATTCTGTTACTTTGGACTCATTTCTACACAATTCTATAAAACTGTCAAAACTGTTAATGTGCAGTTATTCAACCCCAGGGCATTTTGTTGTATCATTTATAAATCGGGGACTTGTCTCAAAAAAGTTTATCACTGTAGTAAAAATGTCATTTGTGCACACGCTCCCTGCACTGGTTAGTTGTGTTAGATCTGGGATTATACTTGATGCCTGTGCAAATGTATGTGTGCATGCAGTTTTAATGGCAACGCTCTAATGCAGACCTTCTGTGAGCCTGAAGGATTAAAATAGGCATCTACTAGAGGTCAGATCAAAAGCATATAGATCAGGGTTATTCAACTACAAACGTTAAAAATGTTACTATCTGAAATGAAACATTTTAACAAGTTATATGTGTTATATGAGCAACTCATTTGTTTATACGGGTTTCATAGAAATAGCTTTAAGCTTGTCTAAAATACATTTATCATTGCAAAGATTTTCCTTTGCTTCTTTTTAATATACATACAATTTCGAATACAACACAACCATTATCATTATTGCTGTTTTGGGGCTTTAAATGCAATGGCACTTGATACATTGTCTACCAGCCCCAAGTTTGGTAACCTGTAATGTGCACTTTTTCATGTGTTATACACATTTTGAAATAGACTGCAAACCACTGCAATCGAGCAACCCTGTTTACTTCACCATTATAGTGGAGGCTATGATTGAAAATTTAACTAATCACAATTCTTAAGAAAAACATTTTCAAATAAAAGTACATGCTATAAAACACGCACCCCCTACCCCCTTATTACAATAATGTGTGTAAGAAATGTTAATAAATAGTTATAATATGTAGTATGTTTTACCAATGTTATTTATAATGCTTTATTGGTTATTTCAATCCTTTTTATTGAAGCTTCAGTCCAATGTTTGTACGATGTCACCACAGAGATGAGATCAACTCTACCCTGATCACAATGTCACACTTTTGGGTGCCAAATGCATAAACACAGTACCAAATAAACACAGGATATGCAGCCTGTTAAGTTCACGTGGTTAACATCAAGCATAATCCCAGCCTAAAAGGGAAGCGAATGGAAAGAGCAGCCGTGTTTGTCTTATGGGTGGTCCTGCTCATGGCTTCCTGGGTAGCCTGAGAGTCCAAGGTAGGTATAGCTGAGGAGCCCTAGCTGATCATTAAACACACTTATATTCAGAGTCCATCTGAGCTAACCTTTCAAATTAATATCAAGAGTAATAATAGTTACTGACCCTACACTGAGTAATGAGCCACTTTCACTATACAATCTGTGAAATGCGGTGAATTATGACTTATGCCGTTTCTTGAATTACGTAGACCAGTTTGAACCAATTTGAGTATGAATTAGTCATTCAGAAAGCCTGGTGATTCAGACTGTTCAAAGCATTAACAAAAAAAAGTTGGCAGGCAAAAAGTAAATTAAATTGAAAAATATTTAACGCTGCTAGCATGCCCAACCCTTTTCTAGTCATCTAAAATAATTCAAAACAGTAAAATCAAACTTTTATTTATAAAATAAAATGGTCCAGGAGAGCAAGATAAGAAGTCCGTGCTGAAAAAAAAAACCTCCCCCCCAAGTTTCCAGTTCCCCAGCTTTATCCTGTTGTTCACCCCAAGTTCAATAACCAACAGCATGTTCCTTCTTAATTGCTAAGCGGTACCATACACTGGTAATTCTAGAGGCTTTTTTTCTTTCAGCCAGCAAGACATGAGGCCCTGACGGTTGAGACCATATGCAGAACATCAACAGTGGCTTATTCTAGGCATCCCTGGGAACGAGAGGATTCATCTAATCAAAGCATGACGGTCGCCTCGTCCGATGTGAACCATAGTTAGCACAGGTAACATAATGTGATTACAACAGATTTAAGGCTCATTGGTGTGATTTTACTTATGTTTAAAAGCATAAGTCTCCCCCCCCCACACACACACACACTTACTTCGCTGCATTAAATCCCAGACCCAGCACACTCCAGCCTCCCTCGCCCCCTTCCCTCCTCAGCGAGGGAGGCAGTGCTTGGCCATAACTACAAAGCCACAAAATTTCACTCAGGCACAGGAAGCTCTCAGGGGAATATAGAAATCCTATGAGTCAGAGCTGGAGAATCCCGACAGATCGTTACGGCGCTGATCTAATGGAGCTTTATCGGCGAGCCAAGCAGATCACTGAATGGAGCAGTGTAGTGGCGCTCTAACAAAACAGGAAATTGAGTCTATGAGGCCAGCTTGCAGTGCAGCCTGCGTTCGACGCAGGAGGTTTGGCTCTCTTCTTTACAACAGAAGACAGAAATCATTCTATGCGAGGAAAAATCCTATTTTTCAGTGCCGGCACCACATGGTTCCTATTACAGGTTGTTTTCTGTGGAGAATTCAAGCAAGCTTGTTGGTTGGACAAAGACTGAATAAAAATAGAGTACATAACACTGCATGAAAAAAAATTGGAGCGCAAAGCTCTTAAACATTTAACAAACTGTTCCAAGAATAGTTCTCGAATTATAATGACAGCACAAAGGACGATGTTCCAGCTTCAACGTCTAAAAAGCAGCACATTTGAAATAAAACATTTTGAAGCTCTTGCGGCCTTCAAGACATCATAATGAACTCACTAGACTCAAGAATGTTAGACTCAATTAAAAGAAAAAGTTACAAGGCAGTTCAGATAAAGTAGACACTTTTCATCCCATGTGATAAAAACAAACCCCCGAGTTATGCACTAATTGCAAATATCCTTGATTTGCAATCTTCAAAGTGAGATTATTAATAGCTAAAAAATTCCAAAGGATTACGAATGACAGTGGTCTAAATTTCACAGGCGATGAATAAATCTTAAAAGCAGATTCAAAGTGTTCATTAAAATAACTGTCTGGATACTTTGCGAGCTTATTAAGTCACTAGAGTTATACATGCCGGCAATGTAGGTCATAGATTAATATAAAGGTGAGTCTTTGTAGTTGCACTTGGTGCCTATTAGACAACGGACCAAGTACACGTTCAGCCTTGCAATCACCCACAAAGGGGCAAGCGGGTCAAAATCTGCCTTTAGAGGAATGTGAGTGACAGCAAAACCCAGAGAAAAAATTAAAGAAAAAACGTCTACCCTGGGACGTTTTTAAAAATATATAAAATATATATATAAAAGACTTAAAGCAAGCAATATAGGGTGGTAGCCGAGGCCTGGTGATTAGAGAGAACTGAGTTTATGATTGGAAGGTGTTTGGTTTGATTCTATAAGTTAACATGCCCTTCATGGATTAAGTTAAATGCAGACCAACAAATGTAAAGTGTGTAAAAGCGGTGGTGAAAAGCAAATTCTAAAAAAAAAAACGAAAATGTAATCATTACAGTATTTGCTTATTAAGAAAGAATGCTGTCTTTGTGATTGTAACTAGGGAAGTAATAATATAATACATTCTATCCTTGATGTGATTCACAAAACAGGGTTTTTGATACAATTTTACAAATGGAAGACAAATGACAAGGATTTCTTTTATTATTTCGCCTTTCAAAACTCTCGTGAATAGATTCCTGAGGAAGGTACCGACTATGCACATCAAAGTGGCACATTTCTAAATAACAAATCCAACATTACACAAACAAATGAATCTTCTTTGTGTTTGACCAAAATGAATTGTGGTCCGCATTTTGGACTAGGCACATGTTTTTAACACACGTTGCCCTTTCTGCCCCAACCCTCCCTATTCGTCCAGTTTTGGCTATCTGGGTATTAAAGTAGCAATTCAATATTACTATTCAGTCTGGTGACATGGCTTTGGACTGTGGACGAGAGCCAGAATACCTCAGCACAGAAAATACCTGGACCGTCCCACCTGGGGATTGAAGTTTTCACAACCACCAAAAAATAAAAAATAAAACAAATAAAAGAAGAATCCTCACACAAATAAATGTGGCTGGGAAATCATCTGTAAACTCTCTATTATAGCATATTTTGCAGGTCTTGTTATTTTTAATTCATTCTTTTTGTTGCACATGCATGGACGAGGGAAGCTGTCTCTTATGTTAGCCCACAACAACAGGCTTTCACACCTTGATCAGCCAGAGAGAACTCGTACAGGACATGGAGAGAACATGCAAACACTACACCGAAAAGACCTGTAATGCTTCATCTGGTATGTGTCATAGAACCTAGGACATTCTTCCTGTAAGCAGACAGTGCTACCCACTGTCCCACACCCCATGTTTATGGGAGGGGAGAGATCTAAATCCCAACAATGGGTTGGTGACCTGCTGAGTTCCCACCATGACCCTGACCAGCCTGTTTAGGAGTCAATAATCCAAAGTGACTTACAATTGTGACTAAATACAGTGAATAAAGTTGATGATTAAGCTCTTGGTTTCTGTGCTTCATACATTTAATAATCAAAGAAAATGAATTTGGTTTTGTTGGTATGAATAAAATACATACCTGAGCCAGATTCAAATTTCTTATCTGACCTGTAGAAAAAAGTCGAAATGTTAATACAATTCTAAACAGTTTGTTATTTACAAAATTACTTGGGGTTGATTTGAATTATCGGGCGAAAAAATATGAACCACCCCAGAAAGGTTGCCAGACTATGCCTGACTATGTGTGTTTCATTTTATGCAATTCCTTTTTCCCCAGCAACAAACAACTACAGAGTAATAAGCAGAACATTTCTGAGCTCAGTTCTGAGCATGGGAGGAAGGTTCGAGGGTCTCCTTTGAGAACATTGTTTCTGAGATATGTATGTGCAGCCATAAATTCAGCAGCCTTTGCATTCTCCAGCAAGCTGTGGGGAAAAAGGCAACCTGAATATTCTTTCATGGGCAGCCTCCGGACAACTGGTCAGATAGAGTAAGAGAAATCTGAACTTGACAATCAATCAAGATCGATTGAAGATTCTAAGGCGGGAATCAACCCGCTATGCTCCCTGTCCATATTGATTCTGAAATGTGCAATATTGTTGAATAAATTGTTTTACAAAGTTATCCAGAGTCTTGTGTTTGAATAACCGGACTTAAACAGTATATAAAAGGAGGGAAGAGCCAGGAAGACAGTAAAGAAAAAAAGTCACCATAGTAATGGACTTTTTTCTTTGTCGTCATCAAGAAATGCTTTCGTATCCAAACAGTCAAAACAGAGCATTCGGTAATAGTCTCACCAAATATGTATATTTGTGTATATTTATGAGTGCTTACAGCTTTGATATATGAGCTTTATGTGTGGTTTGCATGTTCTCACAAAATCACGTGGGTTTAACCTGAGCGCTCCGGTTTCCTCCCACAAACCAAAAGCATGCAGGTAAGCCAAAATTCAAGATACAAAATCGTCCATGATTGTTTTTGATGTGACAAATGTGACGAATGACCATTTTCTGTCATGAATGTTACCAGGTTACCTAAAGTGTAAAACATGACGATTAAAGCTAAATAAATAAACATTTACTATTGTTGATCTAGCCCCTCATCAGCACTGGAATAACTATTTATTTAAACTAAATCCAACTTCCAACACCTCGAGGTATGAACTATGAACTTGACTTACATAAACAGAGGAGCACCACAGACGACACAGGTGTAGGTTCCTTCTTCTTTGTGGTCTGCATACTCTCCCCTGAAGGCACTAAACAGTTTAAAGATCAACAAAGTACTTATGGATATATTTAATATTGTTCTACACATTAATCAAACATACAATGGAATATACTTCAATTTGCACAGTGCATCGCCACTGTCATTTTTTTCTACATTTAATTGTATTTTTGGCATTTTTTAGACACTTTTATCAAAGCCAATTTAAGAAAAAATACACATTACAAAAGCTTAAACAGAGAACAAACCAAGAACAAGTCTAGTTACATTTTCAGCATTTAGCAGAAATCTTTCTATTCATAAGTACAGTGACAATGGAATGACACATCAGAAAGTACACATCAGCTTAAGTACGTAGTAAAGAGGTGGGCTTTAATATTTTTTAAAGACAGCGAAAGACCCGATGTTTGTTTCGGCATTGAGGTCCAAAGAAGAATCAAAGAGTCATGACGGGAGAATTACATTGAGTGAGACTAGAGGCTCTAAGGTTACATAGTACAGAGCAGGATTTGATTAGACCTTAATGGTACCTGGATGCTGGTCCAGTCTTGCCTTTGGAGGCCAGCATCACTGTATGTAATTGAAAGTGTGTAGTAATAAAAAGCCAGTGAAAAAAAATGCAGGATAATCTTAAGAGAGTTGCAGTAGTCCAGCCGTGACATTATAAAACAATTTACAGTATTTTGACAGTACTTATTGTCTTAGCAATTGAGGGTTGAGAGCCTTGCTCAAGAACCAAACAGTAGTAATCTGGCAGGACTGGGTCTTGAACCAGCCACCCTTACATAGAACTTGATTTCTCTGTAATGTTGTCAAGAAATGTTTTAATGCATCTACGTTTAATGTAAAACTTTCTGAACACAAAGTGTGTTTATATCAAAAAGCTAAAATAAAATGATATATTATGATCACAACAGAGCAAAAGCATAAACAAAAGTGGAGCCGTTCAATTTCGTAGCTGAAAAAAAAAAAAACCCTCAACACCCTCACCCACATGCAGACGCAAAGCTTGGGGCATTTTTCACATTCCTCCTGCCAATGGGCCGATAAATACTTTCCCCACGTGTGCTTTGCTGTGGCTGAGCCTGGCCAGTGAAAGGGAAAAGTCACAGAATTCTGGCCTCCTCTTTGCAAACAGGACAGGGTTTGCATGCTGGCATAATGGTGCTTCTGGGGACTCGACCCATTGAGACATGTGGCCACGAATTAATCAGAAAACAAATGTTTTAATTTTAATAGTTATTTAACGTAGGGCTGCAAATAATACTTTGAAGTAATAGTGACTTTAATATTCTGAACATTTGCACATACAAGTGCTGCTTTTATATATTTTTTATCGGGACTGGCACTCAAATGCACTGGTTCAAACATCCTAGTGGTTGAGTACATATACAACTGAGGTGCCAAGACTTTCAGTAAACAGATCATTGCTCTCTACTTCATCTCAATCTACAGTGAGAGATGAGGTTGGCCTCATAGTTATCCACAAAACGTTTTCAGTACCTATATTGTTATTCAGCATTATAGAACAAGTGAGGGCAAATAAATCAGACTTTTGTCAACAATTAAGCAACGACATTATTCTGTCAAATGGTGCGATTCAGGTTTGTGATGTCAGGAACAATCACTACTGAAGCCATTTCTCAAGCTTCCCATGTCTTACTTACACAAATCAATTGTTATAAAACAATGTGACAATCATGTTGACCGTTAAATTACATCAACATTTTGGGCACCCCTGCTATAGGACAAAGCAGTGTCTACAATTATCCTAGCTTTATGGTGGAAGGAAATCGGAGCTCCTGAAGGTAATCCATACACAGTAGAACATAGAAACATCACACAAAAAGTACTTCAACCACTTTGTCTTGGGAACAAACCCAAAAGCTTCTGGCTCTGCTATCCATTGAACCACTAATACAGGTATTACTAAGTTTTGAAGCGCAGGAAAATTTATATTTTTAAAAGATTTTATTCACATTTATATTTAACCTTTACATTACACTTTGGAAGATATACATGTACAGGAACAGGACTTACCAAATAGAGCTACTAATTTTCACCAAATACATAAATTTATAAAAGAAAAAAATATTTTAATCCTAAACTATTTATGTAAGAGTATAACAAAAAACTTCCAAGCCAGTGTCAATCACCAAAAAACCAATATGGTGGCAGTTAAACACTGAAACATTTGGACCAGAAAATATCTGTATCTATGCAGTCACAAGATTATTAACTCAGATAACAACATTTTTTGTTGTTTATAAAGTTTTTACTTTTCAGTTGTTATTGTAATAATTAAAGAGTGTCCATGAAATCTATTCGATCATTTTAACATTCAGACATTTCACATTAGTGATGCTCACCTTTCCAGTTCTGATCACATATACAGTTACAGTGTTTTGGATTCTCACCTCTCCGTGCCCTTCTCCTGAGTGACATGGTACTGCATAGGTGTCAAACGTTTCCTCAGCTCCTCCTGAGAGAAGCTTTTGGGCCAGGTTTTCTTGGCACGACATGTCCCTGCAGTAATTGAAGATGAAAAGAATGCAAGTCAGAGGCACCTAGCTAATGTTCTGTACAGTTAGAGTCACACTGCAAAAACCTGCACCGCAAATAAATGTGCAATCAAATGAAGCCAGCCTAAAACATTTTGTGTTCACTTCCAAGCAGGAGCCTGGTGTACAAGTGTTGGTCACATTTATGCACATGGTCATTCCTTTAAACACTCAAGCATGCATCCAATCGGGGCTAAAGATGTGCAAGCTCATCAGTAAGGCATGCATGCTTAACTTTAACATAAGTCAATACTCATACAACAGACACCAATATTATAATAATTATTTTCATTAAAAAAAACCATTTTATTCTTGAGTGAAATAAAATCCAAGAAGATGCAAGTCAATGCAATAAAGTTCTACAGCAAAGGTATTGCATTGTACAAAATTTAAAGTTGAAATCTGAGTGGTATACAAAAACAAACGTTGACATTTCGTTTATAT
>JAOTRQ010000009.1:1495280-1505659 GCA_028565875.1 Hoplisoma paleatum | reverse complement strand
ACGCTTTTATCCAAAGCGACTTACAATGAGCAGACAGGGTTAAGGGTCTTGCTCAAGGACCCAGCAGTATAGCGGAGCGTAGCAGAGCCTGGATTTCAACCCCCAACCTTTGGGTTCCAAGCCCAACGCTCTACCCACTAGGCTACACTGTCCTAGTGAAGCAAAAAAGTGGAAATTATATTAGCAAATCGTAGTGGAAAAAATTATAATACAAAAATTCACTCTGTATATCTTTTATTGGTTCTCTTTTTGTTGGCCATATAAAGGTTTACAGCTGTAGGAATCCCCAAAGTTATACATAGACGATAAATATCATGCTAACAAAGTATTAAATTTGTACAAAAATACTTTACAGCTCATAATACCTGTCCATTGGAAATAAAAATACAATATTTCAGGGACCAAACAGTGAATTTGAGTTGTTTGTTTATCATACACTGAAAATGGATACCCACTATTTTAACTGGCAGTGCTTAAATCCACCGAAATAATTCCACTCGAGGAATGTTAACATGAAAAAGCTTCAACAAAACAAATATTTGCACGTCATAACGTAACACAACGGTGAAACTGAGGTCATGGAAAAGCCTACAAAAACTACGCTTACAGTGAAAACTTGATCTCAGTAGGCATAATTCGTCCCAAGATGTCTAAAACATACATCTCAGACCCAGTGCATGAGATTGGGGAATGAACCCGTACCTGAAAGAACAATACAAAAAAAAAAGAACAAACAAAACACGAGTCGAGTCTCTTACAGTCCGAACATAAAATCTCGGTACAGAGACCTCAGATGGCCATCATGATCAGTAGTTTAGATTGGACCGCTATGTGCCATTTTAAATAGTGAGTAGTCAAAGTGGGTGAGCACAGATGGCAGGGTAACATAAACCACAAGTGTACACACACTTACTGTCACTCTCTCTCTCTCTCTCTCTCTCACACACACACACACACACACACACACAGGTAAAGGCTTGTGTAAGCAGGATGCTTATGGACGTGTCACTTCGTCTTGAGACGTTTTTTTTTTCCAATGTAATATATTTCCCAACAAACCCATTCACACAGATTAAAACACGAGTGCCAGTGTCTTTTTTTGCTTTACAAAATGTGTATATCCTTCGGGCATACACCCTTTAGAAAAAAGAAACAAAAACATTAAACATACAAAACCATACCAGTACAACATACAGTAGATTAGCATAAGTTAATAATCACTTAAACAAGGAAGGAATCCAGACAAGAAGTTTCCCAAACTGTCTTGTGTCTCTTATTGTTACAAAAATGCTGATGAATAATTAAACGTTTTTCCATTATCAAAATCAACTCTGAAATAAAGAGCTCTGGACTGTTCGCAGTCCGTCAATATGACTAGCATGGGACTGATTTTTTTTGTTAAAGGATTTTTCAGCGTGTTTATCCTAAATCTTCCACATCATCTGTAGCTACTTTGTAGTGATTTGACTCAACGTCAACAGGCTGAATGCTTTTTTTTTAATGTACGCATAACTGTTGCTGCTTTACAATACAAATTTAAAGCCGACAAAACTGAAATGACTGAATACCACTATGAACTATTTAATGTAAATGTTGTACTTTTATTAGTGCTTACTCCCACAGGTCAGTAATCAGGTAGAATCCTAAGAAGAGGGAACCCAATGTTACCATTTTGATTAAATGATTAATTTTTAAATTAGATTTTAAAATTAGCAACAGGCCGCCGGTTTGTTTAAGTGTTTAGTGTATTCACCCAGTATTTGCAGCATCGTGATCATTAATGGAATTAAGTGTTGGTAAAACTAGGTAATGGCTGGGTGGTTGTTGGATGCTTTACACAAACACTACAGATGATTTGGATAAAATCCAGAACAAAAAAAGTGAAACAATTCCTTTCGGTACCTTACCTAGAGAGCATCGATTATTATTATTATTATTATTTTGTTGCTATTGTTCTAGCAGGTCTTAGCAGGACAGGACAAATGGGTCAACACCTCGGGTTAAACCGGACCTACTGCCTAGATCTTTGAAACCAATAGACCACTAGGCTGTAGTGTCATGACATAAGATTACGTTTTTATTTATAAACCACTTGCCTTTACATGTATTGATAAAAAATCGGTCCGGTTTGAATAAGGTGCTTAAGCATCTGCTTAAAATAGTCTAGCTCAATTCTGATTTAAATGACGTCATGTACAAACTGCTCTTTGTTTGTGTAGCTATTTTTTGTCTTCAAACACACGTAACAAAGACTTTTTTTTCTGTACAGTAGCACTTTTATCAGTAGAAAACAGTTTCTCATGCATTACTCTACCCAACCCGCTCAGGTTGACTAGATTTTGATTGGAAAATGTTTAGAAAATGGCTATTGGGTTCACCGGTTCAGAAAGCTGAGCTTGTGCTGAACTGTTTCCTGCTGTGTGAGGCATCACTTGGCATGACTCATGGGTAATTACAAAAGCACGGGGGAATCACTATACACACAGTTTGGTTTAATACTACAAATGAAAGTAAGTAAGGATGAGATGAATGGTTGGGGTTTAAATGATGTGTAAAGAATGTCGAGTTCATCTGGCCGAGACACATTATGTCCTATTTATAAAGACACACACACATACACACACACACACACACACACACACACACACACACGCACGCACGCACGCACGCACACACGCACACACACAGGCCAGTCCATCATGTGTAAACGTTGTTTCCCTTTGCTTTATTTTTTCTTTAAAAATGTTTTTATTGGCAATAAAAATGAACGATGGCACTGGTTCCATTTATCTCCCCCCTTCCCTTAATTCTGTTTCTATGCTAGAAGGTCAGTGTGTCCACCTTCCTAATTCCAAATGTCATTTTCACAGGATGGGGCACTGACAGGACCTTCTCAGTGTGTGGCTCATGCTGTGGCTCAGGGAAGAAACCGGCTGTGCTATAGGAACAAACGAACTCCGGCTCACTCCAGCAGAGGGAGCTGTAGGGGTGAATTCACTTAGCACCATGAGGAGAAATCGAGCCTGTGCTGGATCGGCGCGCTTGGGTTTTGCTATAAGGTCTTATTAGGGTCTCTGTCTTCTGACCCAGCCATCCTTGAGTTCTGTTGGGTCACTTCCTGTGCTAGAGACTCAGAGAGGTCAGTCCAGCCCTCTGGTTCCTCATTGGGAAGCTGGTTTAGTTCTGAGGGCTGAGCCGCGACAGGATTTCGGCTGATCACCAAGTCCAGCTTGTTCCCAGACTCGGCGATTAGAGGAACCACCAAGCAGCAGTCAAAGTCTCGGGTTCGAACATGGTTTATCTGTGACAGAAACAATTGATCAAGCACTAAACATACCCAGGAGGTCAAATGTATTGTTGAATAATGACCTACCTGTAACAACCTGTCAAAGGGCTTGAGACCTGCAACCTCAGCTGGTCCACCTGGGCGGATGTTGTTGACATAGACCCCCTTCTCCACAAGACCATCAGATACACTCAAACCAAAGTCGTCCAAGTCTGATTCTTTGACAAGACTCACCTGTAGTAAACAAAGCTAAATTAGAATAGTATAAATAGGTTTTCCATATATACAGAAATAAACCAAATGCACTTAAAATATCATCTTATATACATGGTAGAGAGATTTTATTCCTGACCTACAGTTAACGATTTCAGGCATTAGTCATGTTAGGTGTGTAGACCACCAATACACGTCCTATTTTAAGAGCTCAATTATATTCAAAAACAACATGCCGTTTAAAAGAACATAACTGGCGACACAGGGTCTCAGCAGATATAAATGCTAGTCATCAGTTTCTCTGGCTAAAAAGACGTGTCAAGAGATGATAGTCCCAGCAAATGGGACTTTTTTTTTTAGAGTTTTTCTATTGTTTTGTGTTACAAATCATTGTTTTGCACTGATTTAATTCTACAGGTACAGATTATTTTCAGGTTTCATTTTTTTACAGGTACTGATATTTGCAGTGCTGATAATCGCAGATTTGTTTTAAAGGCACTGTTTTGTATAGCTACATATTTCTTTTACAGCTCCAGACACAGATTTATTTAACACAGATAGTTTTTTATAGCTATATGTTTTGAGGTACAGATTTAGTTTACAGGTACCAACTTTTATTTCTTAAAATTTTTTTATACAGCCACTAGTTTTTATTCAACAGGTACAGATTTATAAGTACGGATATTAGGATACAGATATAGACACATTTACAGGTACCAGCTTTTATCTAAATATTTGTACAGATATTGATTTTTATTACTAAACAAAAAGCAGTTTAAACATGTCATTTGAATGGAAACTGAGCATTAAAATGCATCTATGTAAAAGCAAGTGGTTTATAAATAAACAACTTGTGCATCTTATGTAATAAAGTGACAGATTATAATTCTTTTCTTTTTACAGCTAAAAGATTGTAAAACTTTTTACATCTACGAATTGTGTTATTCATTGTGTCCAACTCATTGTAATAACAATGAATCTACAGTACAAATGCGGAATCACTTAAAACAAAATCTAGTCTTGGCTACTCATGGCCATCTAGTAATTGAGATTTGAAAGCAGTTTTTTGTCTATCGTCATGTCCGTTTATTACGGTGTCATTTAAACAAACAGTTTAATCGCACCCTTTTCCCCAATGACAACAAATAAACTTCACGTAGGGTTGTCATGTGTTCATTATTTACAGTAAAATATGATCAATGCCGTCATTGTTATGTCTAGACACAGTTTAATTCTACCTTGTGCAGTTCTACTTGGTTCGACGACATGATGTCTGTGATCTCTTGCTTCATCTTTCTCATAGCAAAGGCTTTACGTCCACCGTCACTGGGCAGCGTATTGCTGCGGTTGGCCTGGTTATACTGTGTTTTGTTGCTGCCACGTTCCTGAAAACTGGCCTGCCTGCCCAACTGGCATCGTGCAGGTGTTGGGTCATGGTTTAGACTCAGTGTACTTCCAGACATGATGGTGGCCTATAATACGGTAAGGAAAAGTACAGGGGGGGGAAATTCAGTCAAGCTTCGGACAGTCAGACATGCTTACATTATAAAAACTGCAGGAGGTCAACAGTGAAACACTGACACATACAAACACACACCGGTGGGTCACGGCTGCTAAATCCAGCTCTTTTCTCAAAACCTTTTTCTCAATGAGAGACACAGGACTGAAACAATGGATTCTATCGCTCGTGTGGTTCATGAAAATCATTCATCATTCCTCACTAAACCAATGCATAAACACACTTGCTAACATGCACGGAGGCTGACAAAAGATGAAGGCCTAGTAAAATCTTAAGGAATTAAAGATTTTCACAGTGACAAACGTTGCAATCACTATTTTTTGTTTATTTGTTTAGTAATGCCAGGAAATCTTTTGGCTTTAAAAAAAGAAAGCCTGGTTGTCAAAGATATGATTAAACAAGACTAAACACGAAAGAGAAAAAGCCTTGCAGGGACTCTCCCATCATGCTTTGCATGAGCCCACATGCTCATTTCACCATATGTGCATCACTGGACAGTTCTGAGTGATTTCCACCCAAACTGTACTGAGTGTTTGTTGTTGTCAGTGTGAAACTGAACTCTTCATTTCACCCAGTTGATGCAATGTTTGACTGACAGGATGAACACAAGTAACAGTCATGCATTTCTAAACGATATGTATTCTAGTAACATGGGGCATGACTTTTAATCCTGTGAAGTTTCCTTTTTGTAATACATTGTTCCACAACTGCAATCTTCGGGTCAATGACAAATATTTCAACATTTGATGAACGAGATGCAATTTCATATCCTTAATCTTGATAAGTTTGCCTGGTTTTAGCAGTTAAAAGGTGTTGCAATCACACAAGTACAATGCTATAATCTAAGCTAGTTTCCACTAGTGCTAATGCTTAATGACTGGAGTTTTGTGATATCAGTGGGACGACTGATGAAGTTGGCATGAAGATTTGTTGGACTGGGCATGGCTCTTAAAACTGTCGACTTTATTAGCATTGGACAATTGCTAACCCAGGCTTCCAATCAACCTAGATAATGCAAAAATATATCTATATCTATGTCAAAAGATGAAATTTTATTCTAGTCTAACTGTCTGGTTAGAATATTGACTGAAATTGTTTAGCACTATTCAACATAATAGCAACTTATGAGTCATCAATTACACAAATCATAGAAAATTATTTACATTTGATTACTTCTATAATGATTTGTTAGATTTTAGACAATAATTTAAGATATATCTAACTTTATAATCGAATTGAAAGTTTGAACAGGTGGACCACATGATTTTGTAATAAAACCGCATTAAAAGTTTGTCTATTGATTATATAATAGAATTATATCTCATGCATTTTGTAAATTTTGAAAAATAAAACTGGACCGTCAAAACATTACATGGCACGTCATTGACCCATTGAACAAATTCGACATTCGGTCTAGTTTGGGACACTTTATGTTTCTGCTGTGCACTAAGGCAGTACCAAAAACAATTATTATTATGCTAAAGACGTAACATGGCCAGAACAACCACATAAACAAATGTGCCGAGTTAAAACTTCGATAGTTCTAATAGTCTTTTGATTTATTAGCAAAGATTTTCGTTACTATCAGACCAAAACAATGAATCCATTCCATCTGCATGGCTGGAATAAAAAAAACTGTGGGAAGTAACTGGTAAGTGTTATTAATATGTTATTAATATGTACACAACTAAAGCACCGATCAGCATTCACCAGTTGATTGTAGAACTGGAATGCACCCCAGGATGTTAAACAGGTGTCAGTAGTAGTTATGCTAAGTACAGCCCCCCTCCCGCCCCACAGCCTTAAGCAAGCATGAGACTCTGAGCCACACAGCACAGGGAGAGCTCCAGGATGCCAGTGCTACAAGCAGAGAGAAAGCCCAATAAAAAGGAAAGGGGTACCAAGAAGGCCAGGTTTCTCTTTGGTTTGTCCTGAAAAGAGAAGGAGCAGTTACACAAAACAAAAGGTAGGGGGAGGCATGGTAGGGTATGGGGAATATGCTAAAAATTGAGGGTGAAATGTGAACATGGGCACAAATAGGGTATGAAATGAATTCTGTATACAGGCATGTTTCCACCGACATGCAACAATCTTCTGGAAACTATTAAGCGAGCACTACAGAGTAGCCAGAATTTTAGGTCTTGCATTTCCACCACATAGCAGGAACCATGAAAATTGTGCAAAATATTGCAAATACTTTTTTAAACATCATTTTTTTAAACATTAAGTTTTTTAAACATCAATTTCAGATGGTTGGGATTTCAACTGAAATTTCGAACTGTCCAACTTTATTGTAGGAATATAATTATATATTAAACTAATACCTATTTAACCTCAGGACACTAACAATGGGTGATTCTCACTCACACATTTTAAATATGATTTTTATTGTGTTGCTGCTGTTTGAGTTACATGGGACTTGGTGAACTTCATGGTGCTCATTGATGTCATTAATGGTTTGGTTGATTCCCTCCTCCCATTTATGTTTTTTTCAAGAGGCATGGGTTTGACTGATTAGTGAGCGTAACATATTTTATGCAGAATGTCTTTCCTGATACAATCCACCGTATGTTTATGAGCTTGGAACTTGCTCTACATACACTGGGTTAACCATTATAGTATCTACATACTTATAAGAACCTGACTGCATGTTTCTAGACTGTGGAAGGGAACCGCAGCTCCCAGAATAATCCCACAGAAACTAGACAAAGAAGAACCCAGTGAACCCTGCTTAGGGACCAAACCCAGGACCTTCTTGCTGCTAAGTGATAAGGAACTGGGCTAGACTGAAAATCTTGACTGAAACGCCCTTAAGAACCTGGCTAGTGCACCAACTGCTGCCTCTGTTGTGTCCTCACTAGTTTGTGTAAGTGTGTGTTTGCACGGATTGGGTTAAATGCTGAGAAATAATTCTTAAGTGTGTTAAAGAACAGTGGTGAAAACCAAACCAAAAAATGTAAAATATTCATAACTGGTTCCACTGGTGGAAATGCACCATATGTGATATACGGGAAATGTATCCATATCTGGAAATGCTCTTGTGGTGGAAACAGACCTGATAATTGTATGATGCCATTTGTTTACCTCAAGCTCACGGAGAATTCCAGACTGACCACAAGTTTCCAAATCCTCCAGTGCCTGAGACCAGAAGTTCTCCTCCTGATCTGGCTCGGTACCATCATGGCCCACGGTGAACCTGCCGTAAAAAGCAAAAGACATTTATAAAAAAAGCACCTGTCTAGTTGCAGGGGACAAAAATCAGGCCGGCACCACGGGTATGAGCACGGAACACGACCAATGGGGCTGGGCAGGCATTGTGGTGAAGGTGTGGATCGGATAAAAGAAACACACATGGGAAACGCTGCCCGGTGTGGCTCGACAAACAGAGATGGTGACGCGATGCCCTGCAGCAGTGATGCCCAAGGTGGCCGTGTGGCATGGGGGCATGTGTGAGGGGCCACGCTTGGTTTGTTAAATGGGGCACATGGCATTTAGCCTCACCTGCTGTCTGAGATTAGGCCTGTGGGCAGCATAGAGGGTCTGCAGACATGTAATGAAAAGATGCTTCAATCAATACGGTCATGCAAAACATCTGCTTTAAGAGCTCAGACAAAGCAGCTGTTCAGCTGTTTAAGTGCTTTTAGGTCTCAAAACTAAACGGAGGCGTTGTGAACAGTTTAACTCCTGTATCACTGTCAGACCAGTCCGTGCTCACTGATGGAACAGAACCAGTAACTGTATACTGAACAATTAAGGACCTTTGTCAAGGGCACAACAGCAGCAACCTGGCAGGGGTGAGGCTTAAACCAGACATTTCTGTAACAACAGCTAATAAAACGAAAGCTTCAAGATGCATTTTTAAAATGCATTTTTTTCATTTAACCCAATAAACAAGCATTACAATACGGTTATTAAAAAGTTATTACAATAAAATAATTACACACTAGTCTAACGTTGCTTAAAAGCCAATTTATATTCATTTCTACATCATTCAATGCCATTATGACATGCAATCCCGGCATCGACGCGACCCCCTTCCACAGAGCTTTTGCGTCACCCGACGTGCCCCTTCAAAGACTTCTAACTACACATCGAAACAACACAGACCACATGCAGTACATAAGCAGTACCCATAATATACATAAGTATCACACACCCATTGTTGTGCGCCTGCATTTCTGTAGAGGAACAATGGACACTTCAGTCGTGACCTGTCGGGCAGCCTTTGCTAGAGCTGCCTACCATGCCAGACACGAGTGTAAATGTGTGTTTCACTACACACACTGGACTTCAATGCAGCAGAGGAATAATTCCCAAGTGTGTACAAAGCAGAGTGGTAAAAAAGATTCAAAAATATGAATCGACTTTTTGTGTATTTGACATCATTAGCATGTGTTTACCTTAACTTAACATCGTGGCAGACTCATTACTGTGCAGTTCTTTGATATACTGATACTTATCAGGAGTATCAGCTCCTTTTCTATAAGTGGTGCAGCCAAACAAGACAAATTGGGCACACAAGAGCACAAATAAGTCACCAGTCATAGTCACTTATTTACTCTTAAGGAATTACAATAAGAAATACAAAATCTACACTGCACATGAATTACAATGAGTTTTCCTCTGCTTTAGTCCCGTACGATTGCATGGTCGACTTTTAGGTGACGTAATGCCACACTGATTTGTCACACAATGTTTTTGACACAGCCTTCTTCATGACTTCTTAGTGAAATAGTTACAGACGCAGTCTTCGTATGTAACTATTTCACCTTAACCGTATGTAAACGAATTCCCTTGTTAACTGGTGTTACTGATAATGTGTGTTCAAGCGTGGTAGTGTAAAGTACCCGCTGGTGGTGGGTTTGTCCCATTCATCATCACTCAGACCCAGGTCTTGTAAGACATTGCTTCTTTGATGACTGATGCTGCCGGGAGACACGTTGCCTCGACTCGCTTTGGCATTCCTCCATTCATGAAAACTGTAGCTGGAGGCTTGGAAACCTGTCGGGGCTGACGTATAAACACACACACACACACACACACACACACACACACACACACACACACACACAAACAAACAAAAACCCATAAGGGAATAGATTTTAAAAATATTTTCCAAAGTCTGGAGTTTTTAAAGATCTGCCACTTTTATTGATGATTTTCTATTTTCACAGTTTTCCATTTTCTCACCAACTAGACAAATCCAATTACCCCTGCTGCTCCTCCACTATTTCAGACCCACACCTCGCCCCCCAAACCCTGACCCTAACTCACAAATGCTCCAATACATGCATAATTGCCAACCGCTGCCTTTCCCATGCCAAAAATAGGTTTACACAAGAATGAATATCACTATATATA
>JAOTRQ010000009.1:1465101-1476831 GCA_028565875.1 Hoplisoma paleatum | reverse complement strand
ATCAAACTGGTCGCCCGCCGCATTAGTTGGTACCCCAAAAGTAGCCCGCAGCTTCAAAAAGGTTGGTGACCCCTGATTTAGATGGTTGAGCGAATACTCTTCATTCAGCTTCATTCAGAAAGAATCGACTCCCTATGAACACCCAAAGGTGCCGAATTATCGAGTCGACTCCTTTTCAAGCGACACATCACTAGTATGGTGTGTTTGAGCGGCTCCACCTCTGCAGAGAGAACTCACATCTCCATTCAAACATCTAAACTACAAACGGGATGAAATTCTACTTTTCTCTCTCTGGCTGCTGAGCATCCCAGGCTGACGGAAAGGAGAGAACGTTGCGAAGACGAAAGGTTTATTGTGTAGTCTTAGACTATTATAACAATTTATAATAACAGTATCTGCGATACTTACAAGTGTTTCAAGCTATTACACGCTGAGCGGTGCAAACATGGCGAGCGCCTCCTACCATATCTCCAACCTACTGGAGAAAATGACTTCCAGCGATAAAGACTTCAGGTAAGACTTGACTTATATTGTTTAACATGCATATTTTCAGTGTGTTTAGCGTTTTATATCAAACTTAATAAACGGCTAAGTTGAGCCGGGTTGCTTAGTAAGCGCTGCAAGTTGGCTAACGCTAGGCCGCAAATATTTGCTATGTTGCTAAGCTTGCGTTAGCTTAGCCAGTTAGCATTTTTTCTGTCATTAGCGTACACGTACAGTCTGTCTGGCTCTCTGGTGTTCGTCTGTCATTTATTGGAGTAAATAATATCTGCAGTTTGCATATTCTGTGCAAATGAATGCAGCTTTTTGTTTTATTAGCCAACAAGTCTGTGTAGCTTAGTTAGCTAGTGTACGGTATGAAGCGCCACCTAAATCGCTTCAGATTCTGTTAGCATTAGTTATTAAACATAGCTAGTTAGCATTAATGACGTTGTGTGTCATTAATTTAAACATGTTCACAATCTATATAATAAGGAACAATAACAAGCTGGAACTAACAAACAACGTGTATGTACAACATGCTTACCAGACATTGCTGTGTTTTAATTATTATTTAATGGTTCTCATTAGTGTTCTACATTAACCACAGAGGCTATTCAGGCATTTATGTTTATACTATTCAAACTATTTAGACAACTTTGTTGTTTTTGGAAGTCTTTTGCAAAAGTTAATTTAGTTCTTGTACACCACATTAAAAAAACAGATTATGTAACATCATTTGTGTGTGTAGGCACTTAAATAAACAATAAAAACCCATCAACAACTTCAAATTTAACGTTTGGACATAATGTAATTGGCTATTGTTGTTCAATTGTTATTTGGGCCACCAAGACACTAACAAAGATTGATAGTATTGAACCACATAAGTAAACTGCACACATTTGTTTTACTACTTTTGAGACATGTTAGTCATTTTAATTAGTACTATGTAGTTACCTTGCAAATCTTTACACTGGAATTTACAATTTACCAGTGTAATAAAACTTTTTGGCCAGTGATTATGGCTTCAATGTTAAGAACATTTGTAAGATGTTGAAATAATCAGCGTAATGATTTGTCATTTTTTGGTTAACAGGTTAATTGTTGACCTACCTAATTTAAAATAATTAGTACCCCATAATGTGTAGAATCAAGACGTTGACCGGAAATTGTTTTAAGCCTAACATTTGTGAAAACAAGTAGTAGATGGATTTATGATGTAAGCCATATAGAAAAGGTGAAATGGACTACAGTTCTACACATGCAGCATTGTAGTGATAAAAAAGTTATTTTTGAATGTCAATAACTGAAACTGACTAACATGTTTCATAGCTCTTCTAATGCAACCCATACATAGCAGTCTTTTGAGTAGTGCCTTTTTCCCATTTCATTGTCATTAAAATTTTTTTGAGGTTTTGTTTAAAAGTGCAAAACAGACCATTTGAAAAGTTATGCTCCTGGACACCGCATTAAAAACAAGTGATTAAACTTTCATATCAAGAGTTTTAGAAAGGAGCTTATCTAGAAGAATACATTGCTGAATCAGCAAACATTTTGGAAATTTTACGACGTGGTGTAGAGTAAAAACTAAAACTAATTTGTACCTACTGTTTAGTAAATTATTCTCAATAAGCTCAATCTTGGGTACCGACTCGAGTCTTAAAAGATGTCTTTACTTGCATAATTAGGTGTTTCCCTCAAGCTAAAACTTTTTGTCTGAATTTCTATGACCTAACATTTTTATTATAGAAGTTAAGGCAACTCTTCTACCAAAACGAAACACATATGTCATTACACATATTGTCATTACACATATACAGATGTACAGTACAATGAAATGTTTCTCTTCGCATATCCCAACATGTCTGGAAGTTTGGGGTTAGACCAGACAGGGTTAAGGGCTTGCTCCAGGACCCAGCAGTGGCCATGTAGCAGAGCCCCAACCTTGGGGTTCACAGCCCAACGTTCTACCCACTAGGCTACATTGTCCCTGTCACTGTCCCACAATTCCAGTGGGCCCAGCTCACCAGTCACTGATCTTAATTTGAGTGTCTCATGCCATCCTGTTAAAGCTCTGATTTCATTCATCAGTGTTTGGTAATGCACTGTCACAAGTGAAATTTTGTCTTGTTTCATCTTTGAGATGGTCTATTAAAAAGGGTTTTCCCCCGACATTCATTTTTACTTTCTAAAACACTGTGTTCTGTTGCATAGCTATTTATTTACCATGAGTTCTTTTCCAAAACCCAATAAACGCCCAATAAAAAAGCCATTCTGTTGTCTATTGAACCATTTCATTGCTCCATTAATATTTCATGCCAGATCGTTGTATTTCCTTGTTTATATGTTTTTCTCTACAACGTGAAAAGCGCCAGATGTGCAAAGCGTGACATCTCCTAACCGGTGAGTTTCACTGTGTCGTCTATCCAACATGGCTGCGTCTTCAATCGAGGAGTTTTGTTTACAAATAGTGGTTTTGAATGCTTTTGATGAATCTTGATCTACCGCAGTTGGATGTAATGAATCTGTGACCTAATATATATTTATTTTTTAAATGTTGGTTCATTTAAAGAAAGAATGCTCAAGCTACTTATGCCCATACTTTCTATTTATAGCTTCATGAATATGCACTGTGTTCTTTTAGATTCATGGCCACAAATGACTTGATGTCTGAACTGCAGAAAGACTCCATTAAGCTTGATGATGACAGTGAGCGGAAGGTAGTCAAGATGATCCTCAAGCTACTGGAAGACAAAAACGGAGAAGTTCAGAATTTGGCTGTAAAATGGTACAGATCTTTACTCAAATATGAATGTAAACATGTTTTTCAATATTGATTTGTTTATCCTCATTTCATACACTGATCAGACGTAACATTTTGGCCCTTTTCCTAATATTGTGTTGGTCCCCTGTTTTGCTGCCAAAGCA
Organism: Hoplisoma paleatum; assembly: GCA_028565875.1. Classification (NCBI taxonomy): domain Eukaryota; kingdom Metazoa; phylum Chordata; class Actinopteri; order Siluriformes; family Callichthyidae; genus Hoplisoma; species Hoplisoma paleatum. The sequence goes on along the minus strand of JAOTRQ010000009.1, from coordinate 1,473,423 downwards.
GCCCTGCAACTAATGCACTGTGTATTCTGACACTTCTCCATCAGAACCAGGATTAACTTCTTCAGCAATCTGATCTAGTAGTTTGTATGTTGGATTTGTTACCCATCTGAGTCAATGTCCTTTGGCCGTCTATGACACTGTTGTCGTTTTACCACTGATACATTTTTGGACCACTTTTGATCAATATTGATGTTCAAAGACCAGACACCAGCTGGAGAGACTCTGACCCAGTTGTCTAGCTATTTGTTTGGGCTTGTCACTTGTCCAAGGCTAAGGATAAAGTGCCCAATTTATGACCACACACTATAGTGAATATCAGTGTTATTCTCATCACCTGTCAGTGATCATTATTTTATGCCAAGGTCATTCTATGAAAGGCATTTGATGACAGGAGAGGCTGGGTGCCTGTACAAACATGGCTGGCTCAGCGTCACTCGGTGAAGCCTGAGTTGTCATGACTTTAACCAGAATAAAGCAGTTAATGAGAAAACAACATTAATTCTACATGGCATTGATAAGGAAACTGGTTTAGGCAAAAAGAACCATTTAGTCTTAATATTTTACTTTTTTTTTTTTTGAATATTTTACTATATTGCAACCACAATCGTGTTATTTCTGAGTATTGGTATAAAGTATTATTATCAGATACTTCATAAATTGCCAGGAAGCATCAGGCCATGGAACTCCTGAACTGCAGAAACTTTTTGTGTAGTTCACAGTGTAATGGATTTCCAAAGGAATTTTTGTTAAAATGGTCAGAGGATGTTTTTTTTGAGGATGGTTTTACAATGTGATTCTTCTTGTTGTAGTTTGGGACCACTCGTGAGCAAAGTGAAGGAATACCAAGTTGAAACAATTGTGGACACCCTGTGCACAAACATGCTGTCAGATAAAGAGCAGCTTCGAGACATTTCCAGTATTGGCTTGAAGACGGTGATCGGGGAGCTCCCGCCTGCATCCAGTGGTAATGTGTCAATATTTCCATTTATAGAACTACATTTAGATTGGATTTGCCTCTGTATGGTGTATTATTATAACCACTAGCATTTATTTGACTATACCGATGTGAACACTGACTACATTTTGTTCTCGTCTTTACTTTAGGTTCTGCCCTTGCTGCCAGTGTATGTAAAAAGATTACAGGCCGCCTCACAAGTGCTATTGCCAAGCAGGAGGATGTATCTGTACAACTTGAAGCACTGGACATCATGGCGGACATGCTTTGCAGGTGCATTTTTAAGAATTTTGTACCTTTAATACTCAATGTGCATGCTGGAACTATTTGAATCATCCAATGAGCTGTGTAAACAAAGTGATTGGGCTAGTTCATGTTTGTTAGAGCTTTTTTTTCCACTTTGAGTGGCACAGCAAAACACAGACTTACTAAGTACTTCGGTCTTCCAAGATCTGCAATTCAATATAATGAAACCATATAAAATTAAAGGTTTGGCTGATTCTCGTAGCAAATACGGTATTCTAAGCTTGCTGTGATAAGAAAAATAACAATAAACAGGTCAAGGTAATGTGCAGGTTTATTGTATTTGTATTGATTTGATTGGCGTCTTAATTATAAGACAATTTGTGTCTTTGTATATTGTTTGTGTTATTTTACTGTATGTGTCAAACATTCTCATTATTTAACACTAGCATAAACTATATGAGGTTTCAGGGAATCATTAAGACTTTTAAAAAATTTTGAAGTGGAGGGATTGAAATGAGTGGTTGTGGGGGTAAATTTGACGTTATTTTGGAGAATTCTAAAATATTGAGCTTGGTGGTTAAGACACTGGGCTAACGAGCAGAATGTCACAGAGTTCAAGTCCAACTTGAACCACCATCCACCACAATTGGGCTGTCAGCACGGTTTTTAACCCCGGATTGCTCATAAATAGTGTTTCATTGTCAGTTCCTTTAGATAAAAGTTTCTGTTAAATGCTGAAAAATGCAGAAGACAAATTTCTATGAAACTAGATGTTCAGAACGTTGACATTTTACTTATGTTTTTGGAATGCGGGTAAACTACATTACTCTATAAAAACTAGGCAAAATGTTTTTTTACTCTGTCACCTTGAATCATTAATATCCATAAAGTCTTATCGCTTAAAACTCAACATATTTTAAATTCGGCACCAACAGACGCTGATTTCAAAGGTACTACTGTATACTGAAACAATATGTTTTACCAACTGCTAGAGCACTTAATTGTTTCTAAGGAAAGAAACATTTGTGTCTTTTCAGTTATGGGCAGTTACACCCATCTGTTGAGATTATTGATCTGCTAAATGATATATGTGCCACAATTAGTAAAGCAGAGAAAGCATCTTAAATCTCATAGACTGTTAAAACAAGCAAAAAAAAAGGTGAATACTGATAATACTGGCAGTCATGGTGGGGCTTTGCCTGACAAGTATTTTGTTGGCTGCTGAAGTCCTAAGCCGGCATGCTCTGGTATAATCAGGACAGAATTGTCTTGTAGCGGTTGGCATAGCAAAAATATGCACAGAAAAGAATTTAAAATGTACTGAAATTGGTACTGGTTTCTGTTAAGTAATACACAATTACACAACATTTGCAACATTTAGTCGATGCCTTTAACTAAAGCAAGTTACAATTATAAGTGTACACTCCAAAATGATTTTGTGACTGAAACTGACGACTTGCTGATTAGTAGCCCAGCACCTTCACCAAGTCATCACTACTCTGCATAAAGGAATGACAATTATACACTATTCAGAATGTTCGTGTGGTATCAAGTCAATTTGTTTTGACATGGTACGTTGCCATTAAAATAAAAAAATATGCTCAATATAGTAAGAATTTACAATATAACAGTATTTAAACATAATAGAATGTAAACCATAAAAACCAGTGTTGAAATACGAACTCCCATAGTAATTAATAAATAAGCAAACTTCGTCTGAGCATATGTGTCTATTTTTTTTATTCTTGCTAGTCATATCCATCCCTTTTTAACATACTGAACGGACATTTTTTTTCAACCTACTGATTTTTTTAATATTACATTTTTGACCTGCTTGAGCATGTGGTACGGTCGGTAGCACCGTCACCTCACAGCAAAAAGGTCCTGGGTTCCATCTCCTGAAGGTGCAGTTCTTTCTGTTAATAGTTTGATTCTTTAAGTGTCTGCGTGTATTCTTTCTGGGAGCTCAGATCTAAGTTTTTTAGTTTTCTAATCCAAAAACATGCAAGCTAAATAAGGATACAACACTGTCCATGACTGTGTTTTTTAATCTTGTAGGGGGTAGGGGAAGATTTTGTAACGGGATATTTCTAATAATGTCATGAATGCTCATTTAGTGTAAAACATTGTCTTAAAAGTTACATAAACAAATTAGCTTGAGACGGGATGATGCATTTTCCCATTGTCAACTATAATTCTTTATTTGGTACACAGTGTGGAAATTTACATTGTTATAATGGCTAAGCTATAGCAAACTGTTTGTCCCTGTTTATGCTTTCTTTAAGCAGTGCTAAACAATTGGTACAAGAATTTTAGGTCACCTAAAAAATTATGTCCAAAATTGTGTGAACTTTACCACTCTTTAGCTCTTTGACTGTTACACGACAGTCTAAAGTAGACTAAATGGCTAAAATTTCAAAATATTTGTATTGACTTGTGAGTAAAGTGCTCTTGTGATTATCAAAAACTGGGGTATTACTTTCTAATTAATGCACTGTACTATGGAACAAACCATTTAGTAGCATTGTCATAAACTACCCCTAGATTTAGCTCTCAGGTTAAACTTCTTTAAAATGAGTTTGGAGTTAAAAATATATATAACTTGTGCTGTCTTTACTCTGTTAACTAGGCAATCACTTTTTAATCACTTATCCAGTCAGGGCTGTGGGAGGTGGTTGCTGGAACCTCTCACAGCTTTTCAGTGATGACATGTCACAAGCAATTCACTGTCTCGAATTGCTTTAAATGCATTTTGGACTGTGGAAGGAAACAGCTACAGGGAGAATATTCAAACTCGAACCTATGGCTTTGTCCTTGTGAGCTGACATATTATTCAGATTTAAAAAATTGGCAGTAAAGTTGGTTGTTCTCTAAATATGTGGATCTGTAGCAGCACAGGTAGAATGGCAGACGGCAACAACAACATGGGTGTTTATTCTTTCTTTAGCTGACTTTCTAGATGTCTCCAAATCGCTTAATGTCTTTTACTATGTCCTGCTATTTAGACAAGGTGGTCTGTTGGTGAACTTTCACCCTTCCATTCTGAGCTGCCTCCTGCCCCAGCTGACTAGTCCACGACTGGCTGTGAGGAAGAGGACCATTATAGCTCTGGGTCATCTAGTCATGAGCTGTGGAAATCTCGTCTTTGTGGACCTCATCGAGCACTTACTGTCAGAGCTTTCGCGCAATGACTCCATGTCCACCACTCGTACTTATATCCAGTGCATCGCTGCCATCAGCCGACAGGCTGGCCACAGAATAGGTATGTTCTTGTTCTTTACATACATTCATCATGATGTTTTTTTTGTTTCACCTGTTGTTTAAATGTATTGTTCACTCATAACAGATCAACCAGATTTAATAAGCCCTTTTATAACATTGACCAGTAAATAAACTCAAGGCACTTTTTACATGATTGTGTTTCCATGAATATGAGGCTTGTGTTATCACTTTCATACACCGACTTTTTTCAGATTTTATTTATATTTTGTTTTAAGTCGCTGTAAGTTTTTTTTTTTTAACTTTGCATTCAGATAGTATTTAGTTGGTGCTTATAGATAGATAGATCGAACTTTATTGATCCTTTTGGGTGGTTCCCTCAAGTAAATTTAATCAGCCCTTTTATAACATTGACTAGTAAATAAACTCAAGGCACTTTTTACATTTTGGGTTGCACAGTGAAAACTCTCTGTGCTTGCTAGCAGGTTAAGTGCTGATACGAACAAAGATTGGCTTGTTGTTTAAGAGAATGCTAGATGGGATTCTTTATTGATTTGATAAACTTCTCTTTATTGATTTGAAAAACACATCTATAATACCAAAAGGTGTTCTACATGGGGCCTTTTTCTTTTGCGAGGGGCTTTTTGCCCTTCATGTTTTTTTTCTCTATAAATGACATTCTATTCCATTCATTCTTCAATGTGTGGAGTTGAAGCTGTCCATACTTTAGTAAATATTAAAGATTTATTAGGCAAACCTACACACTAGATTAAATCAAACTGGCAAAGAGGTTGGGATACTTAGTGACTAGATTAAGTATTTTTTTCGTAGCCTGTTTTGTAATGTATAGAGACATTTTTGTATTTCTTTGTCTTTGTCCACCCCTGTATTTGCACAATAGCCATGGGGTTTACCTTTTATAGACATTTTTTTCCCCCACATCACACAGATGTGGAGGGCGTCTTGAAGGTGGCAGTGCTTGAATGCTAATGACACAAGTTGAGTGTGACAGGCGATGGGGCATTGCATGAAAACGTTATTATTACCCGTCACCTCAAACCGATGAACTAAACCACGAGCATTGAGGTGGAATGAAGTAAAAAGCCAGCCAGAAGCCAATTACCAGTCTGCTCGATGATATAAAGACTGCAACAATTAAGATGTGAAAGATAATTTCACTGGGGTGCATTCAAAGTTGCTTTGCACATCTACTGAGAAGAAAAACTTTAGGTCTGAAAATATATATTTTTTTAATCAGCCATGCACGGCCTCTGGGCCTTCCTTATAAAGAAGCCTGGCTTAAACACTTAACAACTTAAGTAATTAAGAGGAGTGTTGACACAACTTTGGCCACACCGTGTATATAAATGAAATGACACACTGTAGATTAAATTGCAGATGACTGCAACACACGCTAAATCAGTTTCAGTAAATCAAAATGCATCTTTAATGCATATGTAGTCCTACAGGATGAAATGTACTACAAGACCACAAAGCGAAATCTGAACCCTTTCTTATAGTTTTTTGTCCTCTCGGTTTTTAATTGTGACCGTTTTTTCCCCTAGGGGAGTACCTGGAGAAAATCATTCCTTTAGTAGTAAAGTTCTGCAACATCGACGATGATGAATTGAGGGAATACTGCATACAAGCCTTCGAGTCTTTCGTCCGAAGGTTGGTATACACAAAATACTGTTTTCATCTCTGTCTGAAATGATTTCACTTGCTTGATTAGTAACGCACCACATGCACTCACTTCTGTGGTGGTTGACAACAATGAGGATCAAGCTTGTCAATTTTGTAACCCAACTGCTTACAAATTACAAAGATTCCAAATTGTGGCAATTTGCTTTCATTCAGCAATTGTGGTTAATTTATGTTTCCATGAAATGTTTAATGGAAATTTGGTTTCTTTAGCTCATGCCCTGTTTAAATGAATTTTACCGTTTAGTTCCAAAGAACCTGGAGTTCATTTAAATAAAAAGTCAGGAGTGCAGATCTCTCATTGCACCGTGAATCAACTGAATAATGGCATGCACATTTTTTTTGTTTGTTCCTACACTGTTTTATAACATTATTGCTTCATTCTTTTTGCATCACAAATGGTTTTTGTGCTTTTTTCTGGACTCATGCATCTATGTTGGAAGCACATTCAACCAGCTAGAGTACATAAACCTGGGTAGATCGACTTCCACTGAGACCAAAGTTGAGCCTTTTGAGCAGTGGATCCCCACTTGCCCATCCATGGTGTCCCAATATTTAAACATAGTAGTGCAATTATGCCAGCTTTATTTTCAACTTTTTAGAAATAGCAGTGTGTGAGGAAATGTGTGACCATTTAATACAAACTTTATATTCTACTAAGATGAGATACACACACACATTTAGCAGTCACATTTTGTGGTTTTATCTTATGTTTTGGTTACTTGTAATTCTTAGTTCAATGGTTTCTATTTTATGATTTTTAGCTGGTAGTCTAGATTTGCTGACTTGAAGGATACACAAGAATATACTTAAAATATATCTGCTGACAGAAGCTTTACAGTGTTTCTGACCTCATTCTCATCAAAATATAATACCAGCTATGATCGGCCACTCGTTGTGAACACAGTATTTTTAAACCGCTCATCACTTCTTGCGTTTTCTTTTTTTCTTTCAATTCTAGTTGTGAATGTTTCTCCTGAGCCAGCAAAAATCCTGTAATGTGAACTAAGCATTTCTGGGTAAATGCTCCCATACTTTAGAAAAACTGGGTCTTGCTATCTTTGCCTCACACGCTGCATATGCTGCCCCATCATTCGCAGGGTTGCCAGGTTGCTGTGGTTTTTAGATTAAACCTTTTGAAAATTCACCTGCAAGTGTTGACGAGAGAATTCGAAGTGAACAAATTTTTTATAGTCCACGTTATAGTTTATAGTCGAGTAATTGTTGCAGCCTTACTGACTATTGCATTTTTAGTGAACATGATTTCAGAAATAACTTGAGGTATTAAGTGTAAAACTCATTTGTTTAGAATGACTTCCTGGAGATTGTGCTTGCTGCTTTTCTCTTGAATTTTTATGTTTGCTCTCCTTGGGCTTAATCAAACCACATTTATTTTGTGACTTAACTGCCACATAGAGGACAACCTTGTGTTTCTGGAAGATAAGCTAATGGAGCAGAGATGAGCAAAGCACAATGAATACATTGTCGTGCACTGCAACTCCCCTGAAATTCTTGCTATATATTCTTGCTCTTTCTGTGCTCAGGTGTCCAAAAGAAGTGTACCCTCATGTACCCACAGTCATCAACATCTGCCTCAAGTACTTAACCTATGACCCCAACTACAACTACGATGATGAGGACGAAGATGAGAATGCCATGGATGCTGACGGTGTCGATGAAGATTATCAAGGTATTTGTGGCGATCACCTTCCTGTTCTACCTGTGCCCTGTAACCTAGTTTTATCCTCAACAGTTGCTCATCAAGACTGATTCTGTCACGTGTTTTCTTCCACACACGTAGTCGTTTTTTTCATGGTGCTCTGGTTTCCTGCTACAGTCCAAAGACATGCAAGCAAACTGAAATGTAGATTCAAAATTGTCCATGAGTGTGTTTGATATAACCTTGCGAATTAATTAACCTTGTCTAATGAGGAACTACCTTTGCTTGTCATGGATAAAATTAGGGCTGACCGCAATTAATCTATTATTCGTTGGTCGACCGAAAAAATTACTAGTCGGCCAAATTCCTAAAGACGTGACACTCCATACCAGTAAGTGGTGGTAGTGCACACCCTCAGATTATTGCCAAGCGCCTTTAAACACCACAAGAAGAAAATGTGACAGGAATTTATTCCATGTGTGGAAGGATCTAAAATATGGGATCATTTTGAAAAGGATAAAGATACAAAGAGGAAAACTTA
>JAOTRQ010000009.1:1444634-1460207 GCA_028565875.1 Hoplisoma paleatum | reverse complement strand
CCATTGGTCCTTCGACTAGTCGACCAATGGAATTTGGCCGACTAGTAATTTTTTCGGTCGACCAACGAATAATCGATAATTTGCGGACAGCCCTATTGGGGTCCTTCACATACATCAGCAGCATGTGTTCATGGGTATGTGACTTTAAATCGGCACAAAAAATTGCAGCTACCAAATCCTGATTTGGGCCAATATATTTAAAAATCGAAATTCCTAGCTTCTTATATAACATTATCTTACTGGTTTAAACGGCATGATGCTAACTATGTTGGTTTAGAAAGGGAAACCCCAAAATATCTCGATGTAGTGTGTTCGTATTATCTACCTTGTAAGACCTTGTTAGAATTCGATCAGTGATAGCTGCATGTGTAGGCAGTCAGATGCCATTTTCACACACTTGTAGAGAACCAGTTTGTGCTTTCAGTCAGACATCCATTGATGTTCTCCTTCTCAATGCAAGCTCCATCGATTACCAAGACCATAATTGCAACAATTTGGAGGCTCTATTTGGCCGTTCCTCCCATAACGAACCGATTATTTTGTAAATAGGTTCCCGGACAGCTAATAGCAGGTCATTGGAATACATACTAATATAGGTACTGCTCTAGCTAGCAGGACGATTGTCATGTTCTCAGTTTCTGTTGGCTTCACTGGAAAATGTCTGTGTTTCTATTTTTTTTTCTCAGGATCGTCCTATGCCAGAAGTTCAGTCGTTACTGCTGTGAAGTTCACAATTTCAGACCACCCACAGGCCATTGATCCCCTTCTCAAAAACTGCATAGGTGAGTGATTTTGCTTTAGGCTATATACATCTTGTTTGTCTGTTGGCACCAAGGGCTACATTTCTAAAAAATGGGATTGATGCTTTTGGTAGGTGATTTCTTGAAGACATTGGAAGACCCAGACCTTAATGTACGACGAGTAGCACTTGTGACGTTTAATTCTGCTGCCCATAATAAACCCTCACTCATTCGAGACCTTTTGGACACTGTTCTCCCTCATTTATACAATGAGACCAAAGTGCGCAAAGAGCTGATCAGAGAAGTATGTTAAAGTATTCTTCACTAATTATACACATTGATTTCTCCTCTTCTCTAAATTAGATTAAATGAGATCGTTTTCTTTATTAGGTTGAGATGGGGCCATTCAAACACACAGTGGATGATGGGCTGGACATCAGAAAGGCTGCATTTGAGTGCATGTATACGCTCTTGGACAGCTGCCTCGATAGACTTGACATCTTCGAGTTCCTCAATCATGTCGAAGATGGATTAAAAGACCATTATGACATTAAGGTAGGCTATAGTTATTTTGGGAGTTGAGTTTATTTCTATAAACATGTAAATGAGGAACTGGAAGAACTTTCTTGAGCTGAGAGAACTATTATTATCTTTATTTACTTTTAATATCGTTTAGATGCTCACATTTCTGATGCTGGCACGGCTGTCCACCCTGTGTCCTAGTGCTGTGCTGCAGAGGCTCGACAGGCTGGTAGAACCTCTAAGGGCCACATGCACTACAAAGGTAAACAAAAACATTTTATTTAGTTCGACCAGTTGGTCCAACCAGAAGATCAGTGCACAAATGTACACAAATAGATAGACAGAATACACCCTTATAACTGTGTGTCAATTTAGAAAGTGGTAGCTGGGATATGCAGGAATAAATATGGAACTTGACTGTTCATTTCATTGCCAATTGTAGTGTCTCTCCAGTGTGTCAAGATATTGCATGATTTTGGCCATGCTCACGACAGGCCCAACGTGCCTAAATGCCAGGCTGGCAGATGAAGTTTAACCTTTACCATTGGATTCTGTATTTTCAATTTTGTTAGACCACAACGGAGTAGTTTTAGGCCAAAATGTTAAACAGTGTTTGTCTACAACGCTGCAACCACTATAAGGATTTACGGAAGACATGCGTTTGGTTCTTTTATTGTGCTTAAAAAGCTCCTCTTTGTATCAAGTTCTTCAATTGAATGTCTAGACTGTCATCTCTGTGCAACATTTATTAGCAATTATTTGCTAATAAAGGACAGCAGGCTCTGATTCGAGCACCTGCTAAATGCTGCAAATGTATTCTGTAGGTAGTCAGTGTCTGACGTGTTTGAAAAACAGCCTAATGTTGCATTTGATCTGCATATGGATATGTGGCATAACAGTTCACTTACTGTTTTTAACAGGTTAAAGCAAACTCTGTGAAGCAGGAGTTTGAGAAGCAGGACGAGCTGAAGCGCTCGGCTATGCGGGCAGTCGCTGCTTTGCTAACCATCCCAGAGGCTGAGAAAAGCCCTCTAATGAGCGAGTTCCAGTCACAGATCAGCTCGAATCCTGAGCTTGCTGCCATCTTCGACAGTATTCAGAGGGACTCGACATCGGCCAATATGGAGTCTATGGACACCAGTTAGATCACACTGCAGCACTTAAAACCATCGCTCGCAACAAAACGCTGAAAGAGAACCAATCCTGGGGGACCCTTTTATTGTTCCATGCATTGCACTGAATCAACTATTATAGGAGCAAAAACAAAAAACACAAAGAAAAGCTAAAAACCCAAGAAAAAAAAGCTTACAATAAGAAAATGCTGAAAATGATTCAAGACATACAGTCTCTTAAGCTGTAAAGCTTATCACCGTATTCCTAGTGTTCATTAAGTTTGGTTCATTGTTTGTTTTTCATTTGTTATTCCTCTTCCTGATTTTTGAGAACTTTGCTTAGCTGAAGGGTGTGAACGAAGCATAAAAAAGAACTGTGCAGGCCTATGGAGTTAGCGATGGTAGTATTTTTTACATTTAAGACTGTAGACTTTCAGGTTGATCAGGGGTAAATGCTAGCATTGTCACTTCATTTAGTTTATGGACCACCATTTGTTTTCCATGTTATCATATTCACTAGACCTCTTTTAATGGCTGTGTGTTTTGTACAAGTTAAGTATCATCTATTGTTTCATCGCGTTGTCTAAGCAGCTGGTTGGCGAGTCAGTGGACCTTTGGAGGAGTTGCTCTAGAGTTCAATAGAAGTATTCAAAGAGGAAATGATTTGTGGTTCAAGGATGCACTTTGATAAGTAAATACTGAAGTGGACACCTTTTATCCTAAAAATGTCAGTTCAACATTCCAGACATCCACAGATTTAAATGGTGTAACAGCATGTATTAGAGATCAACTGACCTAATTACACTCAGTGTGTGTTCTTTTAGCTACAGATGTGAAATCTGTTTAGCAGAAGAATACAGACATGAGATCTGAATCAATTGTACTGAAATAACTGCTCTGTATGGACTTTTATTTCACACACGTGAATAAAGAATACTAGTGGACAGTATCGTCTTTATCTGCAGGCTTGTATCATACTGGTGTTTTTTTTTACTTTACACACTAATGTCTTGACTGCAGTTTTGGCATTTTAATTTTCCACACAGTTTGACAAAATATAGAAAAGTGCATTTGTTTATAGCCATTTAACAACAATCTCTAAGTACATTTTCTTCATTCTAATCATGTAGCACATGAATTACCTCAGAATTATTTCAAAGTATCTGCAATCTGATTCTAATTAGAATTATAAGCATATTATATTAAGCATGTATATTGAATTCTGTATATTGTTAGGTAATAATCATGAATTGATATGGTAGTATTTTAAAGTACCTTTACAACGATGTAAGTAGATGTACGGACGGGATGGTTGGAAACAAGTATGTTTGAGTTTATTTATTGAGCTGTGTAGCTTTTAAGATGATTGATCTATTTTTTGATCTATTGGGAGTCCACATTTTGTGTTTTTTGTAAAGTGACTTGACCGGAGTAAAATTCTAGTGTTATTGTCATCATGAGATTATGTTCTTTTTCCTGAAGTATGTGAGTGGCTTAGTAGCCCTGTCCACTCAGATCAAGATGTTTTATTTTAAGCTTGTCCAATAATTGGAGATACAAGTTACTCCACGACTGACTTATGACTTAAATCGATGAATCTTGTGTAACAAGGAACTGTTGTACCGGTCATGAATGTAACCAGAGAAAAGTTTACATTTGTTTGGGCTTGGGTCTGGCTTGCACATCTCTGTGGCTAGGTTGACTTTTAGCCGACTGGTGATAACGGTCGGACTCTCAGGACTGGCATGCTTTTGGAAAAACCTACTCTATTCATCAGTGTAACCATCCATCCATTATCTGGTTTTAGCACCATTTAAACCTTTTTAAGGGCATGGTGGGTCCCACAGTGGGCGAATATACTAAACACCTGTTCATGCTGACTCAGAAAGCCCTAATTACATAACATGGGAATTTAATTTGGGACTTCTAACAGTGATGCAACAGTGCCACCTTCAATGTAACCCAAGCTTAATTATTTCCAGTACGAGCTCACCAAATCTGTTTGACTGAAACTGTTTTAGAGGACAACCGCATGGATCCATTATCATACCTCAGTAGCTAAGCTTCCAAAAGCAAATTTCCTTTTTTCTGTGGCAAATTAAAAGGTTTTTCTTTTTGTGTAGGAAGTTATGAATACAATTGTATTCACTGACCCCAACTTTTCAGTTTAAAGTTAACCACCTGAAGTTCAGTTACACATTATACTTAAATTTGTTATGCATCAAGTTCCTGTGACGAAAGGCTTTTAAGTTTGTTTAGCTCTGGAGTTTTACCTGGAAAGTAAAGGCAGTAGAAGCCTGTACACGAACACTAAATATATAAATGAGAATATAAACAGGCTAATGATTGCTGCAGCTGGAATCACCCCACGGCTGAATTCGGTGGGAGGCTGTGGTCAAACGTTTGGTCTGCACCTTCAATTTGTTGCTAGAGATCAGTCACTTTGCACAGTTAATGTTTTACCTTCAGGCAGAGTTTGGACGTCACAGATAGTGTTCATTACTGACCGGGTACAGAGCAGATCTATGGACGCAAAAATGAAATGACTGAGGTTTTAGATAAGTGCTCAAGATTGGGGCTTTGTGAAAGTATAGACTAAACTGACCTGGCATTTTTATCCTGGACTTAAGTGCATACGAGTATTTCATTGCTTAAATAGAAAGTTTTAGAGATACACAATACTAGATTCATTATATGATTAACACAAAGAATTTTTAACGTTACTTCATTTTAAAAAGTCTGACCAAATACTGCATATAAGGTGATAATTTAAAATTACATTTTCCGTTCCATTTTCCACAAACATCCTAAAGTTGAATTATATAACTCTAGGGGACATGTCTGAGGTCAATAAAGCACATTACCCTTATTGTGTCAAAAAAACAAATATTATTTTAAAAACTATTACAACTTTATATAAATGTGAATATACAATTTAAGGAAGTATCCTTACATAAATAACCTTGGCTGGATAATGTCCTACCTGGCAACCAGCAAGGTCAATAGTGCCAGTGTCCATCGATTGATTTAAAATGAATGACAGATTCTGTCTTGTAATTTAAATCCCTAGAAAGTAAGAATCATACAACTTTGCTGCTTTGAGTGTTCTGAAGATGAAGAGGAGACCAGTCCATCCATGTCATCAGCCTGTTTATTCAATGAGAGTGTATTTACCTGTCAGATTGTGAATCGGGTTTGGTGTAAACGTTTGTTTACTTTGCTAACAAAGTTAAATGGCAGTTGGCTTTCCACCACTGACTTATATGCTGGTGAACATCAAGCTTTTTTTAGTTATTTGGTTTGTCTATATGATTTAGAGTATCTGCACTGTGAGCTGTCCCTAATCCTAGATAAACTCGAAGCACCCAAATATAATGTTTACACATAAAATTTAGGATGGTTCAAAAATGTTTCATATGTTTTGGGTGGAACCAAAACTCACTAACACACCGGAGCTGACACTGGAATTCTGGCTCTGCCATCCTGGTGATGATTATTGCTCAGGACTGGAATCTTTTTAATGTATATATTTTATTGAAATATAACAGTGCCGTTTCGTCTGGGTTTAGGAGACCCTGCTATTAAAATGATTTAAATACCTCACTGTTGATGTTTGAGGGTTTTTTCCCACTAGAAAAAAAATCAGGTAAATTGATTAACAATTAACCAGGGCAGACAGGACAGAAACAAGATAAAGTGATCTGTTAAAATGTTTACACTCTTTATCAATATATACAATCCACTGCTTGAGGTCTTTGTCTCTGGGGAGGTTTATATTCGATGGGTTTTTTATTCAGTTATTTTCTTGAAAATCCTGTAGATTTTTTCTGCATGGGACATTCAGTCCTCAGTTTTGTGATCGTCATCTTTCAGAAGGAATGTCTCAACATCTCTCTATGGGGTCTGCTGTGAAGAGCCAACCAATCAGGAGCCAGAAAGTACATGACTTGAACTCCTCGAGCAGACAAGCTTATGTCTAATACTCACCACCGACACCGCCTGGTGAAGAAGAGGTCTCTAGACCTACCCAGGGACCAGGTATATTTTTTTACACTGCTTACTTTATTTCTGTTACATTCTTGGGTTTTGTTATGCTTCAAGGTTCGAGCATGACTGGGTTTCAACTCTTTTCTTTTACAATACAATTCCTTAAATAAACTTTGCTGCCTTAACTTTTATTGCTTTAAATTCTGATTTTTTTTAAAGATTCAGAATAAATTCTTTTTTTTTAATTACCGTTAAATTTACCTTGACATACTGATTCAGATGTGAGATTAGAAAACCCATAGTTGAAAGGAATAGTGTGTTTCACGGTGGATTGTGGATTTAATTATTTTATCTGTATTCCCCTGCATCAGCAATAGAATAATAGGCACCATACTGGTAAGAAAATTGTATTTTGCACTAAACAGCAGAATATCTATTTATATGCTAATGCATTTCCATACCAGGCTAGGTTGAGTAATATGTCTTATATATGCTGTAAAATCGCAGTTTTAATTAAACAATATTCTTTGTCCGAGCAAAGGATGGAGATTAATTAACACTGCTGTTCGTTTTTACTTACTGCCTTGTCCTAGTCTTTAGAAAACCCCTATGCACAAAGCAGGAATACACCCTGAACTGGTGCTGATTGATCCATAGCAGGGAAACTATTGCTTTCTCATTCACAAAGGGGTAATGAGTCTGGAGACATAAGCGAAATGCATTTTTCCATTTTTCCATAGCAGATCATGATACACATTATCGACTTCCTGACACAATCCTCCTGACACAATGTGCTGGTTAATTCATCCTAGATGCCAGGTACCTATTGGACAATTCAGTGCTTCCAGTTAATCTGGCTGCATGTAGTTGGACTGTGGGAGAACACCGGAGCACCCGGAGGAAACACTGGGTAACCATTAAAATCTCTATACAAAAAGGAGCCGTTCTCTGTGTACAGACTTAAGTGACGAATTGGAAGAACTTCTTCTGGGCGATGACCAAAGGCATGATTGAACCTCGGATGTCACCAAGATATCTGCTGCATTACTGCACTGCATACGACTCTGACTTTTTTATTGTAAAAATGAAAAACAAGCCAAACATATTTTAATCTTTGTCTCTTCTTTTGGAGAAGACAATGGGACTCACAGAAAAGCACAGAGTCATAGACGAGGCAGCAAACTGGTAAGAAACATTACCATTTTTATTTTAGAGAGACAATTTAGCTGCATAAAACTGTCAATAGTCTCGAAATAAATAATACAGCTTTCTGACGCTAGGCCTGCTGAGATTCAATTCCGAAAATGCAATAATCGCAAGATGAAAAGGAATCAAGATGAAGAGTCACCAACTCGTGCAGTTTCTCCAGCACCATCGTACTATTCTGAACCACTTTCATTTCGACATAAAAAAGTAACTGCTTAGTTATTCATTTTAATTTGCTATTATTAATTTGTTATGATTATTTGTAACATAATTTTTTCTCCTGTGGTGTCTAAGGGGTTTGTGTTTTTTTAATGCTTGTAATATTTAAGTGTTTTTAATGGCTTATTAATGACACCAAACTTCACACTTAAATGTCTGACATAGTCAGTATAACGGTAGTCAGTCTGAACACTGTCGGTTTGAATCCTGAGCAAGACCCTTAATCCTCTCTGCTCTAGGGCTATTATATAAAAAACTGGCCTTTTGTATTATTTTAATAATCAAAATTCCTTTAGTAGATGTTCATGATCTGTGATGGCTTGTGATCGGAAGGTTGCCATTCCACTTATGTTCCCTTGAGCAAGGCACCTAACTGCTCCACAGGCACTGTGGCTAGGGTTGCCCACATTGTTGAGCACATGTGCTCACTGCTGACCTATTGTGTGTGTTCACTAGTGTGTGTATACACCGCGGATGGGGTAAAATGTGGAGGAATAATTAATGTGTGTAAATTGCACAGTGGCAAAATCACTTTTTGAACTATTTATTGGAACGCTTTGTGTAGGATTTAACTGGAAGATTGCCTTCCTTATTCCGAGCCACCAATCATGAGGATGAGGACGACGAGGACACTCAGAGTCTAAAAAGCTTGCCTACAGAAATGAAAACATTGGTCTTTGACAAAAAGGTCAAAAGGTCACACAGACTTCATAAAGGCCATGTCATCTCAGACCTCAGCCTGCCGATTCTTCTCACCTCTAAGTATGAAACTTAAAATTACATATTAAGAAAATAAAATGTAAAAACTTCTTCTGAGGTCTTCTGTCTCAGATCAGTCATTTGAATCATTGATACCCCTAATGCAAAAGCGTAAAGATAATGAGTTATATTATGTAAATGATAAGCCTTTAATGTGCTCTTTTGGTGGTTCAGTAGTTCAGGAGTGTAACTAACACTGTTCATTGCAGTTTACTGAGCATTTCTACGTCATTCAGAATTTATATACAATCAAATCTGGTGGAAACTTGTGAGACTACTGGACAATTTTACATTTCCGATATTTTTGGACTGTGGGAAGAAACCGGAGTACTCGGAGGAAACCCACGCTGACATGGGGAAAACATGCACAGAAAGACCCCTGGGGATCGAACCCGGGACTTCTTTCTGTGAGGCAACAGTGCTAACCACTCAGCCACCGTGCCGCTCTTATATACAATCAAATGTAGACAAAATGTGTGCAAGTCCTTATAGATGTACATTATTGTGAAATGGGTTGTTTAACAAACTCAGTCAGGAGTCTACATACTGCTACACTTGATGTAAAAAGTTGACATTACAATAATATGTTATTTTATATGATATTAATTTAACACATGTCCACAGATGTACTCTTATGGTAAAAGGTACTGGATGTACAAGGTCCAGAGGATTTCTTCCTGCCATCAAAACCAAGGGTCAATGGCAGAGCACTCCAGAGAGACCACCATGCCGTGCAGGATGCAGGTATGTAAACAGCAGTTCTACACAAAACAATGATTTCTAAAAAACACAGACGCATTGATCAAAGGCTACAGCAGGAACATTTAGTCTTCACTTTTTAATCGCCTGGACATTTCTTCATGGAAGTATCATTTCCCACTTTGATGTTTTAATACCCCTGATGTCACTTGCAGTGCGTTCGCTTTGACTGTCGGGAATAAACTTCAGTTTGCTGAAAAGAACTTTCACTAGATAGCCTAGGTGTGTTTTTAAAAGAGCACAGCCGATATCTTGAGCAGCAGAAGCGTAGTCATTTTCTACCTCTTGATTTGTGAAGTGTGTTTAGTTTCACATCCTTGGTATAAAGAGGATTTATCAGAGCGCAATGTTCTGCAGGGACAGCAGAAATAATTAAAAACAAACTCAGGTGAAGAAAAAGTCAAAAGAAAGTGTGCCAATTTGCATCAGCTCCTCTGGGCATGCCAGTATTTAATTAAAGTAAAATGAAAGTGTAGCTATAACATTAATGGTCTGAATGACTTTAAACAGGTCCTATATTTATAGCAATAGAATCCAAAGTGGGTTGGTTTAATACAGTCTTGATCAGAGGACTAACGGTGGTTGCTAGTTAGTGAGGATTTGAATGACTAGACATGTGCCTAAATAACTGGGGTGTGGTGAGTCCAAGTAAAAAGAAGTGTCTGTTACACAAAAGTGTCTCTGAAGTAGCATATGCCAGACAAGCTCCTCATTTGGGGTGGGGTGAGGTTGCCAGAATATGCCAAAGCAAACAAATTCAAGTACAGGTACAGAACAGAAGTCTAAGTCATTTTGTGACTCCGATCCCGTTTTTTCTTCTTTTGATTGTCGCTCTAGTGGATTGTGATCTGCATGATAATTTTGCATAGTTCGTATGCCGATACAACTTTTCCTATTCATCCAGGCTTATGATTGGCAATCTGATGGCTGCTAGATACCCATCGAGCAATTCAGCATCTCCAATAAACTTGGCTGCATGTTTTTATGCAGTGGAAATTACAGTAGAATTCATTTAAGCTGTAACACTTTTTATTCTTATTTCTAAAGGTCACAAAAAGTTGACACAGATGACAATCAACATCTTCACAAAGTTGGTCGTTCTTCTCTCAATCCAGGCCACCTGTCTGAAAAAGCAAGGATTATCCGAGAAAGCTTCCAGCACTTTCCTTCATCACTATCCCTGGGACCTCGCATTACATTTCAGAGCCCAGTCGTCCAGGCCGTTTACCCCGACACTACTGACAAGATTAAAGACATCAGTCTGTATGTACAACCTCGCCTTCCTCTGAAACCTGTCCTAAAGAAACCACAGGTTCTCAACAAAGGAGCTCTTCAGTGCCTCTTAGAGGAAAACTTCCTTCCCTGCCCCAGTGATCCACACCTGCTGGAGCACTTTTCTGGTTTTCAGGAGCATCTGTGTCACCAGCTCCTTAATTCTCCATTGCCCCAGGTCAACTCGTATCATCTCGTGCACCTAGATACCATGCTACCCATCTCCCAGGGTACACACTGTACTCTGAACAAGCACACAGTCGAGCTGTGCAATTCTCCAGGGAAGCAACTTCCCAGCATAACCATGACTTGCCCGACACCTTCCCCAAACACCTTCACCACCTAGAAAACAGGAATGTAGCTTGAGGATTTCAGGAGCTTCCTATTTTTTGTTCATTGTTTTAAAAATTGTTTGCCTACAAATACACTGCCAGTCAAATAAACAAATACACTTAAAATAAAACCCATTTATTAATGAGTTTGTTTTGCTACACTGATTAATAGATTGATTGATTTAAATCAGCTTTAGTAATAAATATATGATTCCAACTTTGTATTTACATTTATACATTTATTTATATGCCTTTATCTAAAGCAAATTTTGACGGAACACCATTTTGAGCAATTAAAAGTCTTGCTCAGGGTCCCAACAGTGGCAACTTGGTGGCAGTGTGGGGCTTTAACTTGCAATTTTAACTGATCTCTAGCTCAGTACCTTAACCACTAAGACATTGCTGACTGTCCTGTCTTTGTTTTTTATTCTGAGCATTCCAAAGGCATGGCCATGCTAAAAATGGACAGCTGTTGCCACAAAATTGGAAACATGATATGTATATGTATTTTTCTGACTTAAACCTACATTTGAACTTGAAAAAAATTAGAGTTTGTTTCTATTAGCTTCAATTTAATTATTATCTCTATTGGCTATTATTCAGTTACATCGGATGAAGCAAACGACTATTTAAATGAAAAAAGCCTTCAGTACTTTACTCTTAATTATTCAGCTACCACTTTAATCATGTTAAAATATTTGCCTGGCTGTGTATCTGTCGGTAAATAAGGGTGTTTTGGGTTTGTTTTTAATCACACATGGGTTTGTAACATGTTACATGTTCGCTTTAATGCTTTAATTAGGCAGCGAAAGCTGTTGTGAAATGATTACTACTTAAATAAGTGACTGAACACAGTGGTTTAAAAACTATTTATATTAATTCCACCTATTTGCGTGGTTTTACAAAGAGCCTAATGGGACAGCATCTAATCCACCACTGAAAAGCATGACAGGAGTAACAAACATCATTAATGCAGTGCTAAAGAGTCTTCAGAGACAAAAGCTTTACTAGGATCGTAGCTATGAGTGTCACTACAAGCCATAATTCCTGGCGTCTCTCATCCAACCTCGAGGGGTCTTTCAACCATGTTTGTAAATGATGCTTCCTGCTTGCACTTTGCAAAAGAAAGTCAATAAGAGACACCGAATGAGAGAGGTGAGCAATTTTATTCCTTCGGCTATCAAAGCATTGATGCTTTAAGCCCCCAGAGCAAAGATTATCCATCAGTCTGACTGAAATGTACTGTAATTATCTTTTACGAAATACAATCGATGAAGCCTGCTGAGTCAAATACGAGGAAATGGGAGTGATGCTCAATCAGGACCCTCTGTTATATTGAGCTCTGTACACAAAGTATAGTTGTTAAAGTCATCAGTGACTTGTAGAAATCAATAATGACCAAGGCTTTACATGGAGCCTGGCACTAACTTTTAGACAAGCTGGTATGTTTGGGGAAATTATACCAGTGATTACTTTTTTTGGAGAAACTGCTCATTCATTTAGTTTGGGCTAAATGTAAATAAGTACTAACCTGCTTTGTTTATCTTCAGTGTATTATGTGATTTATTTGCCTAATATAACAATGCTTAATTTACTTAAGTTGTTGTTAATTGTGTAGTCTATCAAATGGAGATTCGGCAGCTCATCATTGCTAGAGTCTTGCCATGTTGCGTGGCTTTAATCTAAAGTGAAGTAACACAGATCAGTTGATCACAAGTAGCTGAGGTCTGGTCTCCTACTGTCCCTATGAGTGTTTGTTTGGTTAATCCTAGATTGTAGGTGTCATACTGCGCACTTATATAAGTGTACAGTGCACACTGACTTATGTCATGGTGCACAATTTCATGGGTGTAAGTACAATCTCTAATGGAACACTACACTTTGGGGAAAGTGATCTGTGATGGCTGGTATAAACGAGTCCCACCTCTTTCAATACATAGACAAAAGGCATCCGTTTCATGTGTGTAGTATCCATTGTTTTATACTGAATATTTCGGTCGTTTATATTGCTCCGTCCAAGTACTTTTAGTGCGCTGAGAATTGTTTGTGTTTCTCGGCACTAAAACATAGTGCTCAAAATGTGTTAGTGCACGATTTGGGATACTACTTGTGTGTTCAGTGCCCTGCTGTTATTTAGCCCTATTGCATGTTGGGTGCACTAAAATTCACATAGGGACATGACACAGAATGGTGCAGAAATAAGATAAAACATAGGATTATGTGTTTACAGCATTCAGTTTTGACAAAAGTTTCTTTACTGGTTTTAAAAGATGACGTTTTGCTCTAAGAGTAAATAAAAAAGTACAGCCATTTTTATTAATTGTTGATGCTTGTGTTATATCTGAAAGTTAATTAACACAACTTACTTAATATGTCGAAGTGATTGTATGAAAATCAAGTCTAATATAATTAAGTATGAAGTCAAATGTAATACTGCAGAAACAGATTGTGAGTTGTGGTGTCCATTTTACTCCTGACACAGATTAATGTGAATGTTACAAATGGTGAATTAATAAAAACTATTGTTCAAAATCAATTATATTTTTCTACTTTTAATCTGAATAAAAGGATGCAAGTTAGACAGCTATGTATAATCTGTATTGGAGCTGGTCACACACCGTTTTCTCTCAAACACTCAGAAGAGAAGAAATCAAATCCATCTGCAGATATTCAATCAAAGTAAAATGATTTTTGTAGCAACAAAGCCATTATCAGAAGAAGTGGTTTGACCTTAAGGTAACAGGCTAGTTATTTTAGAGCTAGAACAGAAGGTTTCTGGTACAAACCTCACATCTGCTTAACCGTTAACTACTTGCAAAGTATTTGAAGTCCCCATTGTCAATCACTTTAAGTAGCAAATGCTACACTAAAAATCGGAACGTGTGTATTTGGTATTTAACTACTTATTTAGTAGTGGGCTCAACTGTTGTCTTGCATTGAGTCGACACAGAAATATAAATCAGCCTTGAGATCGGAGTTAGCAAACACATTAGGACATAAGTGCATTAGTGATCATAATGCTATGCCAGATAGTAAATTATATATAAAGAGATGTATCTTATATTCTGGTCACTCAAGGGAACGGTTGAGAAAGCACTGATGTAGGAAGCCACTGAAGCATGCCTATTTTTGGTAAATCCTACTGGGATTATGTTGCCTTTTAAGCATAAGTCCCTTACTGGCCAATTACAGTGGATTTTGAATCAGTCTTCATTGTTCAGCTGTTGAAAACAACTCACTTTAAAAGGATGCGAGTGCTGTAAGAGTATATTTGTATTTTTCATATACTAGCTCCCTGGAGTATGGCGTTCTATTTAAAGGTTTACAACAAAGTTGTTTTATTTTCATGTTTCTCAAAATTTGAAGGCGTGGTCCACATTTTGATGCTTTTTATTTCCATGCACTGATGCTTTTGTAAGGCTTGTGTGAATAGCTTTCAGCCACTGTTGGGTACCATAGTGACACAGCTGATGAAATGGTTGAGAACCGTGACCTAAAGGCTAAAATACAAGGGCAAACTCAAGCTTTTGAATCTGTCTCTTGAGACATAGCCTCAAACAATGAGACTTGCCTGTCACAACTGGGAAATATAAAAGGGACAAGGCAAACCAAGCAAAGCAAATGAGGTGGAGCACAATACTGTTAGTGGAGAGAGGCACTGTGTCTTTCTTTACAGCTTGTGAATTCTTGTTCTCAGTAAGGCCTTTGTCTGAAATTTACTGTTGTTTAAGTTGTAGCTTACTTTTTAGATGAATACTATACAGGTAAAATCAGAAATGCAAGGCGTACTACATTTTCTACTCTTGTAAAAGTACAATTAGTACTAGGTTTTAAAGAAAACTTAAGTATTAGTACGTACTTAAGTTACTAAAATATAAATCTACCCAAGTTTAAAAATGAGTAAAGTTTTAAAGTGGACATACACCAAATTCACCTTTTGTCTGTTTTTGTATCTATGACAGTGATATAGTATTGTGATGTAATAACGACCCGATTTGCATTATTATCTCCCTGGTACCACCCATCACCTTACAAACCAGAACTTCACCTGATTAGTGGAAGATTTGCCGTTCTGATATTACATTTATGTGATTAAGCAGTATGGTTAGGAAAGCAGTACAGGTAAAGGAAAGTCTGTGCTGTGATTTGTTGTTTCTTTTTTCACCCGGCTAAAGAACAGTTGATAAGGAACTATTTTAAGGAGTTTTTTTTGTGTGTGTAATGATTAGCTATAGAATGGCAGACTGAACCATGGGCATGCAAGTACAATCATTTTCTTTTTAAAATGATGATTAAGTAAGATAACAGCCTTGTGGTTTTCTTCATTCCAAACACAGTCAGTCTACAATTGAGTCATTTTATGATTTTTTTTTAATCATGTTTATTAAATGCTAAAAAGCATTAACACAGAGGAGGTGGGGCATTTCCGGCAACAGCCAATTAGCATAACATTAGCTCAAAGTGTAATAAATAAAATAAATTATTCAAATGTTGTCATCATACAGATGTACAGTACAACAAAATGTTTCTCTTCGCATATCCCAACTTGTCTAGAACTGGAGCAGACGGGGTTAAGAGTCTTGCTCACGGACCCAACAGTGGCTGTGTAGCAGAGCCTGGATTTGAACCCCCAACCTTTGGGTTCACAGCCCAACGCTCTACCCA
>JAOTRQ010000009.1:1428310-1444534 GCA_028565875.1 Hoplisoma paleatum | reverse complement strand
TGTTTTTGGACTGTGGGAGGAAACCGGAGTGCCCAGAGGAAACCCACGCTGACACGGGGAGAACATGCAAACTTCCGCTCACAAAGTCCCCCGCCCGACCCGGGGATCGAACCCGGGACTTCTTGCTGTGAGGCGACCGTGCTAACCACTCAGCCACCGTGCCGCGTATTATTATTTAAATAGTGCTAAATAAGTACAGGGTCATTTAGAAGTCCGAGAGTTTTTTTTTAATCATTTCAGCTAAATACAAATACATACTGAAACAACGTTCTTACAGGATCACTGTGCAACACAAATGTGCAAAACAATATAATACACAATGTAGTTACACAACATACAATACATACACAATACGAAACTTGAGACAGGTGTTTGTCAGTGACGCTATGTAGATGGTTACATGAGGTAGAAACATGTTCTGATATATGCTTAGCCGTGTAGATGTGTCACAATGAATGGTTGGCTGAGGTTGTTGAGATCTTGATAATACTGTAGATGTCTTAATTGCATAGTACGATTATACGCTACAGTTTTTTTGTTTCTACTTTTGTGCTATAGATAAATAGATAGATCACTTCATTAATCCTAGGAAAAAATCACGACTCTACTAGTCCTAGTTCTATGTTGTGATTATACTGTCTTATTTATTATGTCATGAAATATGTCATGATTATAATATAGACTGGTCTTAGGTGTATGCTGTGATTTTGCTTTAGATTAGTTCTAGTTGAATGCTGTAGTCTAGAATAGAATTCTCATTTTCACAACACTGCACAATAAATCCTCCACATTGACCCCAATCTGTGCTGTGAAACACACACTTTGTGGCATTGAGTACACGTGTCCAGCACGGTGGGTCACTGCAGCTGGGTAGCAGTTAGGTGTGGGCACATCAATCAGTCATGATCTGTTGACTCTGTTGAATCAAACCTACAACCTTCCGATCACAAGTCCAGTTTTCTAATGCCTTCTTGAACAAGTCTTGGGTATTTTCTGTGATTATGCTCTAGACTTAATCTAGCCGAATGTTGTAATTATGTTGTAGACTAGTCTTTGGTTTATGTCAGGCTTTGGGAGTCACTGTTATGTCTTTAAGCAAAGCTTTTAACCCTTCTCCAGGGTGTTGTACAATGTAAGACAGCTTACAGTAAATATCTGAACTTTCTTTTGCTAAAGAAATCAGATTTTTAAATCTTTCCGCTGATCAAACATTTCAGGCTTGCCAGAAGTGACCTTAACGGCCTCGTTGGACTGAAATAGGATTCCACTTAATTTCATGTGTATTTTAACACATGGTTTAAGCAGTACTCCTCTTGCCACCTAGTTGTCAGAACAAATTATCTAGTTACTTAAATGCAGAATAACCAGTTTTGAAAGGGTAGAAGGGTTTTGTTTGCACTCTACAGCAATTTTTAATTTACGTTTGAGATTAGCTTTTTGTCTGGACTGTAATCACATTTGCTTCCTGGTTTTCTTGTCAAAAATCTTTGATGCCAAGACAATCAAGACTGACTCTTTTTGGGACAAACTATGTGATCAGAGATAAAAATGTGCTTGTGTAAATGAATAATAAGTATAAATCAGATACTATACTACCTGAAACAGCATTTTAACATTGCTCAAGTGAAAGCAGATTACCCTTAAAAGAACAAAACTAGTCTAAAATAGCCACCAACCGTTGAGAGATACTTTACAAAAAACTGTACTATAATCCTCTGAAATATTAACATCAACAGGTAGGCTTTGAGCAGTTTTTGTCTGGTTTAAATTAATAATAGTTTTTTGACGTTTTGTTTCTTTTAAGCTCGATGAACAGTGAGTCAGAAACTATTAGAATAAAACAACTTATTTAAAACAGATGTAAGTGTTGGTCTTGTTTGCTGTCGGTGGTAAATAAAGGTGAGGAACTTAATTAGGTCTGGCTTAGAGTGTTGTGTGCAAAGCTGTGGTGCTGGATGTTGGGGGATGGGAAGACTGAAAACTGCCTTAATTATTACAGGCTTTAAACCTGGTGTGAGTTACTGGTTGGTTTGTTTATAAGAAACTTGCTTTGTAATTCAGTTTCCCCAATGATCTGTTGTGGAAAAGAATATATTTGTATAGTGTTATCAGTTCTGTTTTGTCTCTAAAATAGCTGCTATGTATAGACAAGAAGCCCCATGTGCTTGTCATATTATTACTGAAGTGTTTGCTTTTTAAACAAGTTTAATTAGTTAACATGTACCCCGGTGGACCATGGGCTACTGTGTGACACATAATGAGGTAGAAATGTTTTCTTAAAACGTTTATGACTGTTTAATACTTGATTTAAATTCACATTTCGCTTAAAGTACACTTTGGTCCACTTCCACTAAGATTTCTGTGAATGTGCAGAAAAAAGATCTGATATTAGTTTAGCCATTTTTGATTATAGAGTAAATGAAGGCTACTTTACAAAGCACAGCTTATATTGACAGTTGAATGTAAACATAGATCTTCCAATATAACATTCTTGGTTGAATTGATTTGTTTTAGCTACTTTAGACTTTGGTACCTTGGACAGTTTCTCTTTTTCTGATGGCTTACAATAGGTTGGAGGATTGCTAGGACCACCTAAATGTGCAAATAAACCAGCAAATTCAGGCAAGCTATAGCCTAGGGCTTCGGGTCCCTGATTGGAAATCCAACGGTAGGTGGTTCAAGCTTCACCACTGCTAAGTTGTTGCTGTTAGCCCCTTGAGCAAGACCCTTCACCCTCAATTGTTCACCATTCACTGTAATTATACTGTTAGTCAATGAAGGTGTTTGAAATGAGAAATGTAAACACGAAGCATTTGAATGCTGCAAGAGAATATTGGAATTTCAATCCAGCTAACTTTATTAATAAGAAAAGGTACATTTTTCTGTTTGATGCATTTTCAGTTATGAATTGTATTGTGTATAAACTACTACATAGCGAAGCACGAAAACACAGACATGCAGTGCCTCCTGTGCTTCTTTTGTTTGGCTCCAGTTGTGTCCTTTGCAGCTGTCTGTACACATGCTCTTCCCATGACACCCCCCCACACACACACACACCTGTCTAGATTTTGAATGAACTACAGAGAGGGCCAAAACAAAAGGGGAAATGAAAAGGTGCAAGGTTCCTTTCAAATTTATTGTAAGCTCAGATCAAGGACTATTTGATCAATGTTCATGAAAATGGCAATATGAAAACACAGAAATGCTACATATTACCAGAATTTTCCAGTAAATTTAACATTACAACAACAAATATATTATAAATATTATAACATGATCTATTGAATTAATTTAAAATTCAGCACAAAAAAATCATACTATTGGTAATTGCTAATCCAAGCAAATATTAAACAGTAAAATTAAAAATACAACTATCGGTTAGTGTCCCAATACTCAAGAAAATAATAAGGAACTAATAAAATAATAAAATCTTTAGACACAATACATTAATAAGGCACTAATGTTTAGCTGAATTGGACCCTAGAATGGACAGAATTTATTTTGTATGAGTAGTATAGAAAAAGGAATTCCTCTTTCATCTGAAGCAGGATGTCATTGTCAAAACAACACTTGCAGGCAGCTCTTCAGGTATAATTTGCAGTAAGATGTTAGGAAAGCAGGAAATACATGCCTGATGTTTTTGAGAAGCAATGTTGCACTCTTCAAAATTAAGAATGTTTGAAATTTTTGAAAAACATAATGGGTCTTAAAGTGAAAGCTTGGTCCATCTTGGTCAATCTGCTACATGAGATTAGTGATTTGTTTACTTTTTCAACATTCTAATGTTAGTTTGTGTTTATTTTTTGATAGCTTGGTGGCAATAAGAACACGATGAATGACCATCTGCACATCGGGAACCACCAACAGATCCATGTTCAGCAGCTGTTTGAAGAAAACAGCAATAAGCGGACAGTGCTGACAACGCAGCCTAATGGGCTGGCGCCAGTCAGCAGAACGGGTGTGGCCCTGCCTGAGCATCAGCAAGAAAGCACCCAAATTCGAGAAAAAATAGCAGACGGCAAGCCCAAGCTAGCCCCTCTGGTTCCCGAGCAGGCCATGAAGCAGTACGGGAGCAAATTGACAGCATTTGAGCACCAAGAGATCTACAACTACTCTGAAATCTACTTTGTGGGACCAAATGCGAAAAAACGACAGGGTGTGGTTGGAGGCTCCAACAATGGAGGTTTCGATGATGATCAGGGCTCTTATATCCATGTACTTCACGACCATATATCCTACAGGTACGAGGTCCTAAAGGTCATTGGCAAAGGTAGTTTCGGACAGGTTGTGAAGGCCTATGACCACAAGGCCCACCAGCACGTGGCATTGAAAATGGTACGCAACGAGAAGCGATTTCACCGCCAAGCTGCCGAGGAGATTCGGATTCTGGAGCACTTGCGGAAGCAGGACAAGGACTCTGCGATGAACGTCATCCACATGCTGGAGCACTTCACATTCCGCAATCACATCTGTATGACGTTCGAACTACTCAGCATGAACCTGTATGAACTCATAAAGAAAAACAAGTTTCAAGGCTTTAGCTTGCCATTGGTGCGCAAATTTGCACACTCCATCCTGCAGTGCCTGGATTCTCTGCACAAAAACAGGATCATCCATTGCGACCTCAAACCCGAGAACATTCTACTGAAGCAGCAAGGGCGCAGTGGCATAAAAGTAATCGACTTCGGTTCCAGCTGCTTTGAACACCAACGGGTTTACACATACATCCAGTCACGTTTCTACAGGGCACCAGAGGTCATCCTGGGATCTCGGTATGGAATGCCAATCGACATGTGGAGCTTGGGTTGTATCTTAGCAGAATTACTAACAGGGTATCCTCTGTTGCCTGGGGAAGATGAAGGAGACCAACTAGCATGTGTTATAGAGCTACTGGGAATGCCCTCCCAGAAGCTACTGGATTCATCTAAGAGAGCCAAAAATTTTATCAGCTCAAAAGGTTATCCACGTTACTGCACAGCCACTACATTGCCGGATGGAACGGTTGCACTCAACGGTGGGCGATCACGCAGGGGCAAACTCCGGGGTCCACCAGGAAGTAAGGATTGGGTCACAGCACTGAAAGGCTGTGATGATCCACTTTTTCTTGATTTTCTCAAGCAGTGTCTAGAGTGGGATCCGGCTTTGCGGATGACCCCCAGTCAGGCTCTTCGCCACCCGTGGTTGAGAAGACGCTTGCCAAAACCTCCAACAGGAGAAAAAACTTCTGTAAAGCGAATTACTGAGGGCACAGGTGCTATAACCTCTATCTCCAAATTACCTCCCACATCAAGCTCAGCCTCAAAACTAAGGACTAACCTGGCACAACTGACTGACGCTAATGGGAATATACAGCAGAGGACAGTGTTGCCAAAACTAGTCAGTTAAATTCTATTTCTTTCTTCGGTCCTTTTTTGCTTCAAACGGTGGTATTTAAGATTGCGGAGAGCCAAGCACCCGCAAGCGTGATATGTTTTAGGAATCTAGTTTTGAATGCCCTTATTACAGCTCTGTAGCACCTTTTTGTCTGAAACATTTTTTTGAAGAAATGTTAAATTAGCCAAGAAAGAGGGAACAGTACTTCTAAGGTTTTATCTCAGGACTGTGTGGGATGCTGCAGTGAGCATTGAAGCAATCTGGCCTAGTACTAATGAGCTCCTCATTTATTTTAACACCTGTTTAGTAGCCTGAAAATAAACAGGCTTGCAACAGTCGTAATTTTTTTAATACTCAATGATGTTTTGATCCTGACCTGGATCAGCAGCGCTTCTTGAAAGAGAATTTCATATGCATTTTAAGCTAAAAACTCTCTCTGTAGTGACTCGTTAGATGGCTGATGCAAACAGTCATCCGTTTCATGCACGAAAGGGTAGAAGACGACCACGACTTCGGTAAGAAAAATTGTGGAGGAATTTGTATGTTATGAGGCTGAAGGTAGAAAAACAATGTTTACATGAGACTTGGTATGTGCCTAAAAGCTCTGACATTCCTTATAACGTAAACTCAAGGAAAAGAGACTTCAGGGTAGTCTGCCTTAAGAAACAGACTGCTGGCAGGCAAAAAATAGGAGGGCTTCTGGGAACAGTGTTCTACCCATTATGGGAATTTTTTGGTGCTTTACCTTTTTTAATTAAAAGGGTATTTTATACTATTTAATGCCTGTTTTGGTGGATTAAACAGATTATCCCATGTAACTACATGGTTAACAATAGCTGTTGCATTGATTGGTCGGAAGGTCAAGACACTAATTTTCCATCATGTAGACTGCTGCTTTTATAGTGAATTAGAAAGCCATGCGCTAATCATTTATCGGCAGATTTGCGTGAAACTGAGCCAGTATTAACACTATTATATTCACAGTGTCATATCAACACTGGCATGGAAAAACTACAGCAATTAAAGACACTTTAAACCAGAGCTGAGATCTCACCCGGCTGTCATCCATAATCAAATTTCACTTTCTGAAATCCATATCTCATTCTATATTTAACTTTCTAGCATGGACTCACTAGTATGTGGCCAGAGTTTAAATTCTTAAAAGCTTGTTCCCTTCTTTAAATTTAATTTGCATGTTTACCCCAAACAGGAAAAAAAAGATTTGAATATTTCACGTCTGGTTATTTTTGTAGCATTTTGGGGAAAAAAGAATAGTTAGAAGAAACATAACTCTGGTCTGAAAGCTTTGTAAACATTTTGTATGTATTTATTTCTTGTTATCGTTTCTAATACTTTCTACAGAGCTAATATAAATTGAAGCAGTTGCCAGGCTGATTTTTTTTGTTGGCTTGATATCAGTGAAGTATATTAGGAAGTATTGCACAAGAATTCATTCTGCTACAACGTTGAGATCCTCTCGCAGGAAAAAAAAAAGCAATCGAGTTTGCTCTTTGCCGGTTGCAATCATGGGGGAGGGGGAACGACATGGATGCTTAGACGCCAAACGGTAAAGCAAAGCCATGGGTTTAAATGCCCGTGCTACTGGTTGGCATGGCACCCAGGTTGCTGCACATGGCCCGGTCGTTTTTGCTAATGCACAGGATCCTGTGAATATCTGCAGGAAGTTTATTATGTACTTTTATTTTTTGCTATTTTGTAGATCATTGATGGCAAAATGTGCCCATATGTTTAATACAATGTGCCTTTGATTATCAAATGCCATTCATGTTTCTGTCCAACAGTAATGTCCATCATCCCACTCCTGTGCTGGTTTGTTCTCTTGTAGGGAACGATAAAGATTTTCTTTGTATCGGTGATCTTCTTGCACTTGGCTGAGCATCACCCAAACATCCTTCCAGAACCCATAATGTGGGCTTTGGAAGGAACGTGGCTGTACAATTGCAAATTTTATATGCAGTTTAGAAATGCTCGATTTTTGTCTGTTGTATTGAGGTAAAAACTCAGGCCCCATCCCAACAGGGCTTTCCTAAGAAATAAAGACAATTTTCCTACACAGTGCAAAAACGGCTTTATTCTACTGCATCCATCTGGTCTTAAACTCAAGGGGTTACATTTACTTCATTATGTATCTATAAATAACTCACTGTTTTACCTCAGACTGTTGTTGATATTCTTGTAATTTATTCTCCCAGGGCATTTGGTAAATACCAAAGTGCATTCCTTTCTATATTTGTGGCTCAGAGAGTTACAAAGCCAGATTTTTTTTTAATGCAAAGAGATTGACTCTCAAGCCATTATCACCACTCACGGGCCATAAATAAAACATAACAAACATACAAAAAACTTGCCTGTTAGCCTGAGATAGGGGCTTGAGGCACTCCAACCTATTCCATCCACCATGTCTCTTGCACGACATAATTTTATCAGTACGAAAAGAATACAGCTCATGGTGCGATACAATGATAATGTCATTAGGCTTGTTTGAATGGCTGAGTGTTGATTTTGAAAGGATGTAACGTTTTGATATTTGTTATCAATTTGTCATCCTAAGAGTCTTGAAGCTTGAAAATTGACATTTGTTTATATCCAACCATAGAAATGTACTGTACATATGTAAACAAAGCATTCAATGTGGACGTGTACATATACATAATGTTTTTGTGAAATGCTGCTGATAACACTACAACGGTTCGGTAGTGGATTTTATTCTTGGCGGCCAGTTTTATGATACTGTATGTATTGTACAGCTGATGGAAGTCAACTTTTTTCTAGTGATCATTTGTTTAATTTTATTGTTGTGGCCAGAAAATATTACTAATAAAATTTTAATGTTGATCTTTACAAATCTTTTTTTGTTGACAATAACTGACTAAGTCAAAATTATTTTATTTTTTAGCTATACAGTAAATCCCTGTAAAGTCATGGTTCAGAGTTTTTGGATTCAGTTTATAGATTTTCTTTTAGAATTTTATTGTTTACGGAAACCTTGGCAGTTTCATGTTAATCACAAATCCTCTGTGTATTTTGAAAAGTTTACATTTTAATAACAAATGATTGGTTGTAATCATTTAATAATTTCTTTAATTTAAATTTAAATCTAAAGTCAAATTTACATATGAAAGCCACTGACAAGGAAAACCGTAACGACATTAGCCCTGTACCCAGATGTGGGAGATTTAAGTCTGAAAGCACTGCTGATTGGCTGCTGACCCATGTTGCTGCAGAATTCTCTAGAAGACGCACAGCTTCCCATGCCATGGGGTTGGAGAATGGCTTGTCACTGAGAACCACTGTTGATCAGTAACACCCTACAGAGCACCCAAGAGTTTGATGCGAAAACATATTAATGAACCTGAACTTTATCTTGGCCTGTGAATTTTTTTTTTTTACAGAAATACAGATATGTAAGGAGAAAGCTTCTTGATATGTCAGCAGCTTTATAGGTCAAAGGGTTCACAGCATTGACATTTTGTATACAGCAACCTTTGCACTTAAACATTTCAATTTCGAGACTTTAGTTGTTCTGCTCTCAATACATTAGTGGCTTCCTGGGTTATTTGTTTGGGTGTGTTTGGCTCTTATAACCGTATATGCTAACAAGTGTAATCATAAACGAGAACTGCCTGTATGAACAGGTTTTGTTAGTCTGTTTGGTTCCGGCCTTGATTAATACTTTTAATTGTACGGAAAGAATCATACAAAATAACTTGTATGACTTAAGTAACAGTCACAATTGAACAGTTAGCCTGCCTTCCCATAGTGTATCAATGAGCCTCTGCCATTCAGGACTCAGTGCCATGGTGAAGATATTATCAGTATAACTTCACCTGGCAGTGGTCATAAAATTATTAGTCCCCACAATCACAAGTGTCTTCAAATGTTAATTTGTTTTGCACTTTATGCTGTAGTTATCAGATTCTAATACTCAAACTTTAATAAACAAATTAATAAAGAACCAGGAAGTGATCTGCGTTTCAGGGAATACCCTGGTTTCCATGGTAGCATTCCAGTATATTATGTCAGTGAGTTTCAGTGCAATTACATCATCCTGAATTGTTTACAGTTGTTGACTCGTACCACACTGGCATTTCCCCCCCACCCGAGGGGTGCACAAGAACGAAAATAAGTAAACTACTTTCTATGTCATCTACTAAATACTTAATAAGACATTCTAAGGCATTTAAAACCAGATAAGTTGGATTTAATATGAATTATTTTAGCCCACAATAAAACTATTGACATCAATTGTTACGGATGACATGCTAATGTAGTAGGTTTACTTTTGATGAACAAGTTGTGGGACTCAAGTTTATAACTTAGCACTTGTAACCGAGAGATACAGCATGTACTGCTTTGTGTATTACTTAGTGCCTAGCACTAAACAGAATATAAGACTTGTCCGACATCGCATACTTTTGTACTGAGCAGTTAGAATGTCAATATGTACTTCAGATTCAAATCCTATGTTATATGTACCTTGGTGACCTATTTAATGGGCAGCTATTTCCGAGTATGCAAACTATGCACAATTGCGGACCACTTACTGGGGTTGAAAGCTTCCCCTAATAAAAAATGTAGCATTTACACATGCATGGCAACTCCTAATTTGCATGAAGATACATCTTGCTCAACTCTGTAGAGCACAGACTCTGCCCACTACATGTTATCAGTGAATTTCACAATATTTAAAAACAAAAACAATATTATTTTAAAAATGTTAAAATAAATGTCATAGTGCACCAACGTGAAGAGTACAAAGTGGGTAAAAGACTTTTACCCTGTCTGTAACAGTAATAGCAGAAATGTCTTTGTTGGCTCTGCTGCCACATGACCCTTTTTTACTGTATTATACAAGTCCCAGGTATCACACAGCTGACTTCATGGGCTTTCTAAAAAGTCAGCTGTGTGTTGATTTTAAGAGTGGATGCCCCAAAGTACTGAGTGTAATGAATGCTGCCTGACCTATTATTGCTGCAGTCAGCTGTAGTACTTATGTGCACTATAAAATTTGCTGCACAAGCTTTAAAACCATTTTAAAAGAAACACATATCTGTACAGGACTGTAGAGGAAAGGATTTTCATACATCTGTGCATATTTGTGCATACTTGACTAAATTAAATTAACTTTAAAGGACTTAAGTCAATGTATGTTACATTTTTTCAAAGTAAGTATACAAGTATGTTTCCCTTAAATTATAATTTATTCTATAGAACAGACATTACTGTAATAAGTAGTAGTAAGTGTTGATATCTCAAATAAAAAAAAAATGAATGGACGTGAATGGGGCCCGAAAATGGTGCGTGGCCTGTGGCAGGTCCTTGTGCCCAAATTCTTCATACACATTGGGTGCAGTATAAGCTGTATAAAGCACCTGTGAATTGTGTGGGTGGGGGGATACTTTTTCTCAGGCAGTAGATTTACATGCATTCACTAAAGCACACAATCTCTATGTAAAATTCATATATGGTAGTCTATTGTGGGAACAAAAACGGGCATAGCAGGTCAACGGAGTGCAGCCCACTTCAATTTTTTTTTTTTACAATTTGCGGCTTTATGGTCAGCCTGGATGATTTTGATTTGGGAAGGGGGTTGATATCTTAAAAAACAATAAATGGAAGTCTATGGGCCAAAAATCGGCTGATAAATGGGCGTAGGGGATGGTTCAAATATTTAAGCTCATACAAGCAGTCTATTCCCGTATGGGCCGGATGCTTTGGCGGTCTAACAGGTCTCCCAAAATTGCGGGAGTAGTAGCCCTGACAAAAAAGTGGTGAAAAGAATAAAATAATGCATACATCACAAAATTAGCCTACTATCTACGTTAATCGTTTAAGGCCATTGTTTTATCCAAAGCAAGCCACTGTTCTTATCTATGCCCTGGTCACTTCTAGAATTGACTATTGCAATTCCATCTTCTTTGGTCTACCTCATAGAGCCATTTACAAACTTCAATTGGTTCAGAATTCTGCTGCTCTTATTATTTATAAACCAAATACAAACATAAACTGAACATACAACCCCAGCTCTATAGCAACTCCACTGGCTGTAAAGTACCGCGTTCAATTTAAAATCCTTCTCCTGGCCTTTAAAGCTCTTCATAACTGAGCACCTCCATATCTCTCAGATCTTCTACACCTCTACAGTCCTGGTTGTACTCTCAGATCTTCCTTAGCATTTCCGTTGAGATCTGTGGTGGCTTGAGCTTTCAGTTACTCTGCCCCTCATCTTTTGAGTTTGTTTCCCTTCGACATTTGCATTACTGAATCATTTTAGATGATCCCTCAAAAACATTTCTTTAAACTTGCCTGCCATTAATTATGTAAGCCTTGAATATGAGTGTTGTACGGTGTCCTTGAGTGACCTGAAAGGTGCCCATAAATAAAATGTATTATGATTTTTATTAATGGAAAACAATTACACTTATAAACCGTTCTTATCACAAACTGTTTATATGGTAAACCATTTAAGACAGCACAACTGAAAATATAGATTAAGAATCATAATTAATTGCCCTCATACAAATAGTGTAGTCAGTTAAGTTGCTTATTTAATTACGATGCCAGTAAAGATGCTTAAATAGTATTTAGTGCTACTTAGGTTTTAGGTTTAAGGTTCATTAAAAGTTTAACACACATACTTGGTATACACACATCTTTTCTTTATATTAGACACTCTGACACAAGCAGTAAACAGGCTCATAAATGTGACACCAAACTGGTATTTAGAAATGAGTAATCTGTATTTTTTCCGATCTGATGATTGCTATCAATCCAGATAACTAGAGTTGACTGGTGAAATGATAATTAACTCTCCTTGGAAACTGAGAAGCTAGTAGCTTGGCCCAGGCCGCTCCCCATATTAGGAATGTGCAAGGCTAAGATTGTAGGCTGCTTTGATTTGCAGCAACTACTAAGTCTGTCAAGTAAAGGAGGTATTTTAGGCACCCTACACCCATTAGAAAGAAATCAGCGGTCCTACAGATGTAATATTATATTAGCTTTTCCTTTTGATCGATGCCCCCATTTTCCCTTTTTCACCTCTCTTTTCACTTTTAGCTTATGGTCAATCTGTGACATTATGTAGACATGTTAGTCCTCTGTGAGTCACAACTGTTAGTCTCTCTGCCAAATCTAAATATACAAATGTCATGGGATACATGAATAAAATTATATGTTACATAATAAACAACCACATAACAAAATGCTTTGTAATTTGATAAGGTTGTCGTAGGTTCTTGTATGCCAATGAGCAAATTACATAGTCTGTAACTGCTTTAGCAGCCTGCCATTACGACTTTTCTCCCCCAAGCACGATGAAAATGTTGATAGATAAAGGTGCTACAGATTCACTTTGCATAGCTACAGACATTACAACCCATTATTATTTTAGTGCTTCTTATTTCTTGTAAACATTCTACAACTGTCATCGGATGTAGTACTACTTGCTAGCTTTATTGAGATGAGAAGCAACAAGCTGCATAATATAACGTACATGACGCATTAAAAACTGCATACCCTGTCAAAATGTCACATGACCACAGGCTATTCTTTTTAAAACTTATGCGATTTAGGAAATTTGTAAAATATTTTATATTTTTTCTGTAATGTATTATTTTGTTTATTATTTAGCTTATAGGATGAACTTTAAAATGTTTCTGCAATGTTTCTTTAATATTTTTACTGCAAATAGTGAAGATGGGATAAAAAAGTTTCCACATTATTGGACATTAAGTGGGGCAGCGCAATGATTTTGTGTTTAGCACTGTCGCCTCTGTGTAAACTTTGTCAGGATGC
The DNA here is from genome assembly GCA_028565875.1 of Hoplisoma paleatum. NCBI lineage: Eukaryota > Metazoa > Chordata > Actinopteri > Siluriformes > Callichthyidae > Hoplisoma > Hoplisoma paleatum. The sequence continues at coordinate 1,431,346 of JAOTRQ010000009.1, read as the reverse complement.
TCCGATTTTTGCTACAGTCCATAAATCTGGTTATTTGGAGACGTGTAATTATCCCTTAGGTTGCTAATCAGTACTTTGTACTGCAGCTCCTGAGCCCAAATAAATAGGGATGGTTTTGTCAAACAAAACTGCTGCTTCCATTCTGTGGACTACAATGTAGTGGCTATTTTGCATCTACAGGGAAATTCAGATTCCTTTTTCAAGCTGTTGGTCAAGAAACTGAAGAACATTTTAGAAACTTATATGAAGACGGGTATAACTCCACAAAGAAACTATCCGGAACACCCCATCTGGGGATCAAACCCAGGACTTATTGCTGAGAGTCAACAGTGTTACCTATTAAGCCAAAATGATGCCCCACGAGTTCATAGACAATGTGTGTGTGCGTGCGTGTGTGTGTGAGTTGTATGATGAGTTTCACCTACTTCAACTATAACTGACCATAAATATGTTAAAAACAGACTGAATTGTCTAAATTCAAATTTAAGCTTAGTATTGAGTCATAAAGACATTTTATAAACAAGTAATATAGACATGTTTCTCAGAAAACTGGACTGTGGTCTGGTTTGCCAGATACAAAGTCCCCTCGGTGATGGTGTTTTAAAAATCAAAGCAGAATTTGCCTTCTCCACTAGAACAAACACAGCGCAGCTGTCCCTGTACAAAGACCTGGACTGAATGATACTTTTATTTTTAGCCATGTCTCATTTCCTAGGTGATGTTCTAGTGCAGTACATTTGGTAAGCTTCAAGGTTAGATGTTCTCTGCAATACACACAATGGAACAACCAGTACTGAATCAGCTTAAGGGATTTTAGAGGAATAAATCTCCAGTTCAGAGTATAATACTTATGTAGTGTAAAGAATATTGGTAGGTTATGTGGATGTGGCACACGTCCAGTGTCCTGAGTTTGATCCTTACATAATGTCTGTAGGAAGTAACATACTTTTGTGATTGGGGTTTTCATGATGTATTACAATAATCTGATATGATTGTTCTAAAAGCCAATATGTGTGATGTCCATGATTTCCTGGTACTATTCAGTATCATTATAGTATCATTCTGGACTGTTGTGGTACAATTTCCTTAGATTCAAGGGATCAAATCCTGAAGGACAAAGAAGGTTGGACAAAGAAGATTATATCCAGACTGATCCTACTTAAATCCCATGTGAAGTATCAAATATCAACAATTGTTTCACTGTGGTAATGCTTATTTATTCATGAATTATTATTATTATGGATGTAACAATGCACTAAAAGATCAAATCTGTAACATGAGTTGATTCAAATCAGTTGAGATGAATCAAAATCTACTTTAAACAGCAGAATGTCCTGGTGCTATTTACCTTGCCTGGTTGACGGAACTTAGTAGGTTGCCAGGTATGGTATTTTCCAACCAAATTTTTTTTCAATAATCAAATAAATCAATATTTAATTATGCCAACTTAGGTGTTTATGTAATGTTGGATTTGTATTAAATTTCAGTTTTTCTTTTAACAAAAATGGCAAATGTGAAGCCACAAGCCAAATGAATGTATTATTTATTCAGTATTTTTGTTTTATTTATTTGTAAACTTTTTAGTATTGTGAATCATATTTTATCGTGCGTAAATTTTGTTGTTGTATCTATAATTAGTATCAAAACACTTAGATAAGTTACTCTGGACGCTGAAGATGCAAATGTAAATTCACATGTAATGTTTTTGCCAACCTCCAGACTCAATGCAATCTAGTTAGGTCACTAGATGTAAATATATAAATTTATTTTTACTAGTGGTAGGTCTTATTGGAGAAATGTAAAGCCATAGTAAAACAATCTCACATTTCATGATATCAGAATAATAAATACATGTAATAATACACCAATGAATATGACAGGGTCATGCTGGGTCTGAAATCTGTATGGGGACCCTGGGTGCTGAGATAGAACAAGAATAGACATTACTAGACATTAAAACTAGATAGTGTACCAAAAGTACATCTAACACTTTTGACTTGAACTGATCTGCTGATTGGACTTGCTGTCTAGTCTTGAATGATATCTAGTACTCTGGTTTAACAAGGAGCCATATTCTATGCACTAGTTTACTATTCGGGACATCCGTATGTGGTTTGGTAAACTGCCAAAATAGTGAAGAGGGTGATTGGCATGAGTGCTGGATTTCTTTTATGGAATGTCAGATCAGGTGGCATGGTGGCAAAATGGGTAGCAGATGAGGTTTGATCCACATGTGTGATTGTCCAGGTCATTTATGTGTATGTATTGTATAAATGAGCAAGGATTGTGAGCCACATCATTGAATTCTTACAGATTCTCTGCTGATGTAATTTCTGATACAATCACCCATATTTGAACCTGAGTTCTTTTATATAATGGCTTGGTATCTAGAAGACAATTTAGCATCTCCAATTATCCTGGCTGTATGTTTTTGGACTGTGCGGGGAAAAACGGCGCTCCCAGAGTAAACCCATATAGACAGGGATAACATGCAAATTCTGCACGAGTCACACCACTGAGCCATGCTCCCATTCCACAGCTTTATGTTTCAGCTACTGTAGGTTTCAGCATGTGGAACATTTTGACAAAACGATTGCTAACTGAATTGCTGTAAGATTGCTAGGACTACCTCATAGTGTGAATTAAATTTCACAATAAATTGCACATTACTACAGTTATGCACACATACTTAGAAGCCATGATAATTTAGTAGCCATGATCATTTCCTAAACAAAGTGTGCATATACTTGGTTGATTGGAAGAACGGGATTAGGCTATGTAAAAATGCTGTTATTACACGCTCTCAACACTTCATCTCATTCAATAGCTATTAATGGCTTGTATGAGAGTAATCATTCATTTACTGGAATCAGTGCAAAGCACTCTTGATCAAGAGAGTGTGTGTTTATATAGAGGTTTTAGGAGTACATTAGGAAACCGGAGATGCTTTATGAATCAGCAAATCCTGCCCAATTGCCTATGAGTGGTTTTTCCACATCTTCTTGCGTGGTTTCACATGCATGACAAACATACATC
>JAOTRQ010000009.1:1416400-1428210 GCA_028565875.1 Hoplisoma paleatum | reverse complement strand
AGCAAGTTACATAAATCAATACAAAGAGTAGTAAGTAATAGTACACACAGTACAGAGATTTACATTTACACATATATTAAAAATAAAGATAAAAATAAACTTAAAATGTGGCCATTGTGTGTAAAATATACGTTTTTATTGTCATAAATCAGAATCAAGCTTATATATGTCTCTTCTTAGACATGGCCAATGGTCTGTCTAAAGCCATAGTTTTATTAATATTAAATACATCCTAATCGTGTCTGTAAACATCTGAGCTTCACTGGTATCTTGACTGAGATAGCTAATGGCTTCACTGTCTATGAAACTGTATTTCAATGTGTTAATTTGTGTTTTGTTTTTCTTTTTAATAGGAACAATTTACAGCCATGAGGGACCTGTACATGAAGAATGGCCAGGGCTTTGCATTAGTATACTCCATAACTGCACAGTCCACGTTCAATGACCTGCAGGACTTGAGAGAACAAATCTTGCGAGTTAAAGACACTGATGATGTGAGTGTTTTTTTTTTTTTTTTTTACCCTAATATTTCTTTATTTAAAGTGTATAATGGCCTTTATATTTCCATTGATCTTTTTCTCTAGATTTTTAGTTTGTGTTTCTGCCATACTGTTTTTAATAGAAAAATGACTGTCTTAAAAGTACAAGAAAGCTAATTTATGAAACTGTATCCAAATTGCTGACCATCTAGTTAGAGGAAGAACACAAAGTCCTTATTCTTAAACATCCACCAGCAGACAATAAACCCCTTATTTGAACAGAATCTAATGCATTTGACATTACACATATACAGATGTACAGTACAACAATTTTTTTATTTGCATATCCCAATTTGTATGAAAGTTGGAGGTCCGAACGCAGGATCAGACATGGTACGGCGCCCCCTGGAGCAGACAGAGTTAAGTCTTAAGGACCTGATAGTGACTACATAACGGAACCTGGATTTGAACCGCCAATCTTATGGTTGATAGAGTCACAAGGCCATGCCCACCTGTACCTTGTTCTTTAATAAATACATAGAATGTTTTTTGAAACATAAATGATAAGTTACAAGATTCATGCCAACATAAAAAATGAAACTAAACTACAGAATGCACATAACAGGTTATATACACACTAAATGCAGAATAGGACATAACTTAAGGAGTCATTTGAAGGAACGAATAAAAATGAACCGACTCCTAGAACACATATACAACATAAGAAACATATTCCTGCCATTTGTGTCATAAATATTATAGACTTCATTATAACCTGATGTATAATTATTGAAAAAGTACTAAATAAAATGATGATTGATAAATTACATGATTACAGTTGCACAATGATTTATGCAAAACATTTATTTTAAAGTGTACAAAGTCTTGTGATCTGATCATATCGATCACGGTGCAGCTGTAACCTGGTGTTTAGAGAACTGGGCGTGTGATCGGATGGTTTTGGATGAGGATCTATACTGAGCAACAAAAATTTAATAGTTTTTGTATAATTATATATTCATAAATATTTATTTGTTGTATACACCATTTTTTTAAAGAGAGACAACATTTCTTTGTTGATTATTAGGACACATGCAAAAAGGCTGCCGGCTGTAATATTTGCATAACCACAAACAAAACATGCAAATTGTAGTTTCAGTTTTTATTTATTGAAGTAGCTCTTGTGATCTAAGGACAGTGACTAAATAACTAGTTAGCCATAAACACATTTAAATAAATAACAATTACCATAATCACAATGTTAATATAATCACTTATTCTCAAGTGTGATATTTTTGATTGCTGGTAGATCTAGTTAAACAGACAGTATCTTGCTCATCATATGTCAGAATATTTCCGAAAAAAAGAGGATTTAGCCTCGACCCTTATTCTGGGAAATCTGTCTCCAGACTAACTGTGGCTGGTTTACGGTTTCACTTTTCATGTAGCTGTACTTAATGTTGTATCATAATTTAAGAACAGATCTGGCGTGCGCGCGCTCACTCGCTCGCACAGTAACCATTTACTGCTTCCTCTTTATTTTCTCTCAGTGCTTTACTCTGACTCAGCAGGGAGGTTCCTATCACTTTCTATTTTTTATTTCTCTGCCTTCCCTGAAGCTGTTGCAAATTATAATAAATGAATTTGCAAAAAACAATTTGCATATAAAGCAGATTAGAAAATTTTAGCTCATCAAAAAGTCATTTATGTTTTGTATATACGATGTGATCAACAGTCGGACAGAAATTCCCAGGTCATAAGGCCCAGAGGGTTTTGTATGTTGTAATATTAGAATGTGGATTAAATAGTTGATTGTCCCATTTTATCTTACCATAAACCAAGTTTTGATAAAGTTACAAGAACAATAGATTTAATAATGCACTTTATGCATTATTATATTTGTGTATGTGTATATAAATCATGACTAAGTGGATAGCACTGTCGCCTCACGACAAGGCTGCTTCGGGTCCTATCTGTGTGGAATTTGCTCATTCTCCCCTGGCCTATGTGAGTTGCCTCACACAGTCCGAAAACATTCAGTCAGGTCATTTGGAGACACTAAATTGTCCTATATGTACCAATCTACTACACCGCTTAGTAACCTACATACAACACTTTTTATTTCATTTGTATGAGTAAACATTTAGATATTTTGTTTTTTGTTGGCTTGCAGGTGCCAATGATTCTGGTGGGGAATAAGTGTGATCTGGAGGATGAGCGGGTGGTAGGAAAGGAACAGGGACAGAACTTGGCCCGTCAGTGGAACAGCTGTGCCTTCCTAGAGTCATCTGCAAAGTCCAAGATTAATGTCAATGAGGTGAGTCTTCTGTTCTGCTCATGCGATCATTAGATTGGCAGTGGTCCAGAAGCTTTTTTGCGCCTTATTCAGGAGTCTCACTGTTGAACTTACTACAATATTACTAGCAAACTTTCAGTACCACAACTCCCAGAATGCACATCATCTGATCACTTAGCATTAATGTTTCAGTGAACTGGCACTAATAATGCTGAACATTAAACACAGTTCTGCATTATGCATTTTTTCTGTACAGCCCGCTAACAAGTGACCCATGGACTGGTCTATTATATGTGTTTGTTTTTATTACTAAGAAGTCTGTGGCATCTTGAGTCTGAGCTCAGTTATGCTCTATTGCTCACCACCAACAAAAGTTTGGCCACCCGTGGTGTAGGGTTCAGTTTCTGTTTAAGCTGTTGTGCAATATAACCTGTTATACACCTACAGTGTTATAAAACTGGTAGGCAATCAGCTTCACCAGACGAGAACACAGGAAACCACATTTATAAGTGTCTCGGTCATCATTCAGTGTCCAGTAAGCACAAAACTTAAGTTTAAAGCCAACTCGAGCACTCAACATATTGAGTTTTTGGCTTTGTTTACAGGGCTTGATTGTTTCAGATCACAAAACTCCCCTGCAGTTGGTTACAGCCTTTATAGTGTCTATAATAACAGAGAAAAATGATCTCACATCAGCCGACATCTAGACAGGGAGATTTTTCTTACCTGTGAGTGCAGACGATCTGCTGCATCGTTAAAAGCTTAGCATCTGCCACTCAGATTTCTGAATGAAAACACACACACACACACACACACACACACACACACACACTTCAGTAAAGCTTCAACGTGCAGAAAACGGCTCAATTAGTTAATAGCCGTATTTAGCTTAGTGCAGTCTCATGGAATTACTCGCCGTCTTAGAAATGCAAGACCGTCAATCACCATCTATAAGACATGCAGCCAGACTGCTTTTAATTACTACCAGGGTAAGATGTGTTTACCTTTTGCCAGTCTGCACTTTTGCACCAAAATGCCAAAGTATGACAGAAACATGAGCTCATAATGAATTGAGAACTCTCAGTGCTGCTTTTGTGGACGTGCTGATATGTTTGAGCAGGGTGCTTAAGGACCAAGAAGCTCTTTCGCATCTTTTACACAAATAAAGTTAGGGGTCAACACTGACAAAGTAACGATGCAGATCCTAAATTGCATAGTTTTAACATCGTATGCTCTTCTTGAAACTACCTGCTTATGCATCCAGGCTTGGGACCAGCACCACAGTGTAGCCTGTAGGATTCATAAATTAGTGCAGTGGTGCACCAGCCGTGACCAGTGGCAACAGTCAGTGGTGAATCGGTACTCGTGTACTGGTAAAATCCCACTGCTCTGAAAGCTGTATACCTAATAAATACTGATTTCTAACAGTGATGGGTTTAAGTCCTAGGTGGAGTGTTTCTTGTGTTTTCCACACAATACAACTCAGTATTTGCCACTGAGTGTGTGGTGGAGGAAGCGGCAATTGTTGATGTGACGTGAAGCTTCGAGAGCTGTGGTGAAGGACCCTTTAGGACCGTGGCTATTTAGATCTGAGTTTGTGGAGATTCATTTATTTCATTGAACAAAATAGATTTGCACCGTGTGTAGTTTGCAGTTAACGTTAAAATTAATACATTCAGCTGAGCACAAAATGTGCTTGTATTTACTCATTTTGATTGTACCTATTTAATTAATGGAGATGCTAAAAGATACTATCAGAACGTATGTTTAAAACTGAGCACACTGTTTGGTAGTAATATGAATATGCTGCCCCCTATATATTTGACCCTGTAATTGAGTAGAAAATCACTGTACAGGTACAGCAAGGACAATAAGCATTGTTTGTTGTATGACATGACCTGGACACTTGAAATTCTCCAAATTTAAAGAGGTATATTGATCTGCTGTGATAGCCTTTAATGTGAGCAACCGAAATCGTGTTTTATGTTGCCTCACTTGTTTAATAATTTTTTTTCATATTTGTAGATCTTCTATGACCTGGTTCGGCAAATCAACAGGAAAACCCCAGTACCTCGGCCAGTACGCAAAAGGTCCACCTGTCAGCTGCTCTAATATACAGCTGTTCTGTTGCTCTGAGCCAGGTAAGAACTACACATGATGGCATACACAAAGCTTAAGGCCTGTTTTACACTAGGAACTTATAATATAAAACTTATATAATATTTATATTACATAAGGCTGCTACTATTCCTCAACATAATAAACAACTATCAAAATTAGAAGTTTAATTGTATTAATTTTTAGTTTCATTATTATTGTACTTAAATAATTTTGACTTTTAAAACTTATAACATCTGCCCTAGGATTGGAGGCGGTTAAGTTACATTTTTGAAAGATTATTTGCACTTTAATTTTAGTATTAAACTAGTATAAAATCTCTATTTTAATGTGATTATGAATGTTAATGTATTAATTTTGTATTAATATTTCAAATACATTTGATTCAGCTGAAGGTTCACATTCATGGTATATTATTTGAATTTTTGAACTTACGTTAACTGAATAACGTTAAGGTTTGTGATGTAGGGCACTGTGGCTTCATAGCAAGAAGTCCTGGGTTTGATTCACAATCAAGACGATTTAGGGCTTTCTGCGTTTTCTCTATGTTTGGGTGGATTTTCTCCCACGGTCCAAAGCATATCACTACCTCAATTGGAGATGTAAAATTGTTCCTTAGATACATAGGTCCCTATATGCAATGGGTTTGAGAGAGATTCTTTTTCTGTAAAAACAGACTGTGTAACCGTATCACTTCAGAGTGCTCAGGATTCGACTGTAATGGGGGACAAAATAACATTAAAGGGTTGTGATGTTTGGTAGCAGTTGGCTTTAGGGGTTAACATTGTCACCTCACAGTAACAAGTATTGGGTTTGATTCCCATGGAAGGCTTGCCAGTGCTTTTCTATGTAATTAATAATTTTATTACTCTTATTACTTTTATTCTTATTCTATTTAGTGTTCATGTTGTGTCATACATGTGTGCCTCACCAAAACAAATTCCTTGTATGTGTGACATACTTGGCCAAATAAACGATTCTGATGTGGATTTTGCATGTTCTCTTCATGTCTGCATGGCTATTCTCTGTCTTTGGACTGTGGGTAAAAACCAGAGCACACAGACATGCAGTCAGGCTAATTAGAGATACTGAATTTGCCCTGTGTGTATGCTTGTCTCTGTGCCATGCAACATACTGTACCATGTGACCTCTTTAGGTGTTTAGTGTATTCACCCAGTGTGTGTCCCATCATGACTCTAAATAAGATTAAGCAGTGGTTTGTGGAAAGTGGAGTTTTAAGGAACAGATTGAGGGTATGAAAAAAAATGATGATAAATTTAAATTGTACCTTATTTGTTTCTGTGGCATTTGACCGGATTCTCTGTTGTTGTGTTTCTGTGCAGGTCTGATTTGCTGCTGTCTCTCTCTCAGCAGTGCCAGCATTCCGACTTACTAAAACTTAACATTGAATGGACTCTCCTGAGTGGTGACGCCCCTTTAAAGATACAACCAACAGATTCAAAGTTCCGATTTCTGACTAGTTTTTGCACATAGATAACCACCATGACTTTCCAGAGTCACACGAAAGATTTTTACTTATAAATATATAATTATATCTTCTGACTGTATGCAAATGAAATGATGTGGATACATGAATAAAGGATAGATGACCTAAATGAATTTTTAAAAACATACACAGCTTACACACAGTGTTATTGCTAACGGACACAGCCACAGCCTTGGAAATGTTATGGAGCGTGTGACGAACTTGACTGTGCACGTTGCCAAGGCGATTACAATGTTGCGATATTTATAAGCACCACTATTTTAGCCAGAGATGAGAGGAAGTCCAAAGACACGTATATAGTCCATTTCATACTGCTAACTTTGCTCCTTGGTTTATGTGCATTTCTTTCTTTCTTTTTTTTTTTCTTTTGTAACATTTTTTTGGCTTTTATTTTCATTATATATATATATATTTTTTTTCTTTCGTATTTCCTTTTCTCTTTTTAAAGTTACTAGAATTTCTCTGCCAAGATGGTTATATTGCAAGAACTATTGATATGAATTTTATCTTTAGTAAAACCTGTGGATACCTGTGATGTACATGTAAAGAGTTAAAAAATATAATGATTTCTGTTACTCATGTTGTTTTTAGTCTCCAATGCCTTTAAAATATGTATTTACACTTGTTTGTTTTTAGTTTTCTTTATTTCTTCAGGTAAATTTAACTAAACAAACTGTTAATCCATCATTCATGTCAGTTTTTCTTGTTTACAAGTTTTTGTACAGTTGAGAGAAAAGCAGTTCCATTTGTGGGTTACCGCCTAAAAAGGAGAGGGATTGAATATATTGTATTGGCGCCCCCTTGTTGTCAACTCAAAGTGAATTTGCTGATTGAGGAATTTTACTATTTACTGCCAAGATTGGGATTTTACTACGGGGGAAAAGGAAAACGCGTTCAGTGTGTGCACTGTAGCTCATGTTTCTACAAATGGAATCTTAAACGTCCTTCTCAATGCCTGCTAATACAATTAATGAAGTCTGAAAAGTGAATCTTGAATTCAGTTTTTTTTTTAACTTTGCCTGTTAGTGACTGTTTAACTTTTGTAAAACTTGATTTAATCTGTTTTCCGTCTGTTGGAAAACTGTGGTATATGTCGGAGTGTGGATTTGTGTTTTTGATGTGGGAAAGCAGAGAGAGAAAAACATTCTAGGATATGCATTAATATGAGGCATTACGAACATTATATAAGGCATTCATAAAGCATTCATTTGATTTAAATAAACTTTACGAATCCACACCACAAAACTTGACTAGCCAAACGTCTTCTCATTATCAAACCTTCCTCATTTCAAGCTGCGGGACATTTCACTATTTCATTATACTCAGTTCTATAATATTGAAAACAATAATCTTATTATTTAGAAGAATAAAAAAAGCACCAAACTGTGGTGCTAAACTGCTTCACCGTGGAATGATTAAGCTACAATGCAGCGTTTAGTGAATCATCTATATAGATTTTGATCTGATGTTTTTTTTATTGACATAATTAAGATTTTAACTTGACACTCAAAGATTCTTCTTTCCTTTTGTGGATTAATTTACAATTACATTATTATGCTTTTAATATGGGATTGCAAAAAAACTACAAGCCACACAAATCTTCCACTAACAACCAATACACATTGTTATTTTGTCCATTATTGATACTACTATACATTCGAAACCAACAGTTACACGTGCAACTTTATTGTTGTAAGAATGGAAATATCATCCACGACCATTAAACAATATACATTTCGGGTGAAATAGCACAAATTAACCACAAGGGTCGCCAAATATTAAAAAAAAAAAGTGTAATACGTTCATGCGGTGGACAAACAAAGTAACAGTGCATTCATTACAAGAGGCAAAAGGGAACCATGCTCGTATTTTGCCATCGAGAAAAATGTTATAATGTACAGATTGTGTAGTTATATTGAAGGTGCTAAAATAAGTCTTTGTTTCTTGGTGTGTAATTTATACTCTTCACTGGTGGTTCCACGAGTAATCTGACTATCATGGAATTTGACAAATCTTTGTAAATAATTTGTGTAACACCCCTGGTCCTGTAAAGCATCTATTACTTTACCACAATGCTGCTAAAACATTATTTATATGCCTAGCAAACATAAATCAGTAGGAGACAGTGTAGTTAAAGGGCATACAATGGTTTGCGATACATTAGATTTAACATTTCCAAGATTTTGAAAAATAATATACAATAAAAGTTATATTGCTGCATATTACTTTTGTTGCTCAAGGGCACAAGAGTGTGGCTGCATACACACCTGATTCTTGGCCTTTTGTTATTGAAAATTATTAGTAAAGGTGGTTAAATCCTGTGACGGTCGTTTTGTAGCTATAATTTGCTGCATGCAGTGACTACCATGTAATGCAAGTAGCTTCCATGTTTGACCACTGTTTCTCTTAACCAATGCAGTTTGTCTATGATGAAATATACTGCCATGACATAAAAGACTGTTGATGCATGTGAACAAATTACAGGATCTAGCTGGAACTGTGCTTATGTTTCTTTAAGATCTTGCATGTAAAAATGCTAACCGTCTGAACCTTTTTGCAACTGATACAAGCTACAAACAGTGTATTATTTCTATTGTTTTGTCCACCACCTTTAAACGAACAATGAATGCCTCATGAATGAATTATGCTGTTTTACTTCATATCAAATGTTTTCCTGTGATGGATACAGAATAATGGCAGATATATCTTCCTCAGATTCTGTAAACCAATGCATTGTTAAAGTCCTGCTAAAAAAGAAATGATCTCCCTGATGTTAGGCCACTGTAAACGCTGGCCTCAGTATTTGAAATGTCACATGCTACGTACTGTTTGGGCTGGTTGGGGAGGATGGCTAGCCAAATGTAAACTTAAAAGCCTTAATTGAAAATGTTTTGTATGAAATCATTTTTGTGGTTCAGTGAATTGGATCGCCTTGCAATGGCTTATGAGCAGCCGGTTTTGCCACTTGAATGTTTGTGTATTGTTTTACAGTACTTCTGTCAATAAAAACAGTTTAACATTTGCTCTAAATACTGGATTTACAATATGTTGCGGCATGTAACTAAACATAAAGTAATAACTGATTGTATTAACATGATAGTTTATACGTCAATGCTGTTCATTTCGAATTTTACAGAAGAGTCTAAGAAATATTGATGAATAGAACCAATGTTACCTATAAATACACATACACATCATTTATACTTATAATTTAGTATCTTGTCCAAATGAATCAAGGATTTCTATTGTAATTTACTACATATTAAATTGCGGTGAAAACGTTGGGCTCCTTTCTTGTTACAGAAAACCTGAAAAGTATTGTAATAACAATATTATAAAAACATCAAACAAAGCAAAAAGCAGTTTACAGAACTTTACCTTTAAAATATGATTTGGAAAACTAATTACATATAAATCTTAAAAATAACTACACAGACATTTGGATTTTTTTGGTTTAATGTGTAATTTTTCTGTTATATTAAATATTCAAATTATATGGTATGAAACTTTGAATACGTCTTTAACTTTTTAAAGAAATATTATGATTGATTGTGCATGTGGCACTTTGAATGAATTATGTTTGAAAACTAGCATTCTAGTCTCCGGGTTCGATTCTCATATCGCCATGGAGGCTTTTTGTGCGGAGTTTGCATATTATCCCTCATGCCCATGTCCAACATGTCCTTATGTGAATAACTGAACTAAATATATGAATTATATTGAATAAAATATTCTGCTAAATACCACACGCGTGTGTAGCTAATCGGTTACGGCCTGTTTACCGAATTGACAATGGCGGTCGGTTTTTTACTCCAGAACACTAGATGGCAGTAAACGTGAGAGTCATAATTCACATTGACTTGCGAAAAAGAAGCCGTTTCAGCCGCGTGACTTTGAAATAACCTAAACAAATACAATTCGTCGAAACTGTTGGTCACGACGATAAAGAAAAGATTATAGGTATAAGTTACGGATAAAGAGGATCGAACGTGAAATTAGGGGTTGTTTCTGTATACTTGGCAACTCACACCTGTGAACATGAGCGTGATCGGACAGCGTGTGTTTAGGACATCAGTACGTTCGTTGTACGGCAGATGTTCTATAATCCAGGACAGAACGATCGCCGGGAGTGTTGGGGAGACAGAGGAGACCGAACAGAACGATGTTGAGGAGCAAAGCGCGAAACAGAGAAGATCTCCTGGTTCCGTGTCAGTGCTACTTTTCCCCGGACAGGGCAGTCAGGTCGTGGGGATGGGTAGAGGACTCCTGAAATACAACAATGTGGAAAACATGTTCGCGGTGGCACAAAAAGTCCTGGGCTACGATCTACTGGCTCTGTGTTTAAACGGACCTGAGAAAGAGCTCCTGAAGACGGTCCACTGTCAACCGGCGGTGTTTGTAACATCTCTTGCTGCGGTGGAGAGACTGAACCACGAGAACCCAGCTGTAAGTTCTCACACAGGTTCTTGCCTCACAGCAAGAAGATCCTGGCTCTGCTATAGATGGAGTTGGTCTCTAGTCTGGACTTGTCTACATGTTTGTTTTACTCCAACTGCTCCGGTTGCCTCCCACAATCCCAAAGCATGGAGGCAGAGTAACTCAAATAAGCCCCCTGATAACTGTTCTCACTGCACACCAGTGTTGAGGGAATAAACTCCCCGGATTAAAATCTCTGTGTTGACCACTCTGGTCATTAGAATGCACAAACCTGTGCACTATAGTGGCAGGCACAGATAAATAGGAAAGGTTGCATCAGGATGGTCATCCAGTGTAAAAACTATGCCAAGTCAGTCATGCAGATTTCAATCCGCTGTGCAAACCTCTAACCAGAGCAGCCGAAAATGATTTACAAATTACTGCAGTCGTCGTCCTGGTGGTCAGAAAACTGGGCTTGTGATCAGAAGGTTGCCGGTTTGATTCAGAGACTCGACGGGTCCTGAGTTAAGTGTCCGTGAGCAAGGTGGCTAACCCATCACTGATCCCTGGGTGCCAAGGCCAGTGCTGCCCACTGTGCCAGGCATGTGTGCTCACTGCATCCTAGAGTGTGTAAAGTTCACTGTGTGCATTGGATTAAATGTGGAGGAATAATTTTTTAGTGTGTAAAAGCTCAGTGGTGAAAAAAGTAGTCTAAATCGTGTGTGTGCGTGCGTGCGTGCGTGCGTGCGCGCGCGCGCGCGTGCGTGTGTGTGTGTGTGTTTCCAGCCTTTTGTTATAAACATATTTTAAATCAGTCACCAGTTATGGACAAACATTAAATGCAACATTAAATGTGTCTGATCTTTATAACAAAAATATGCAACTGCTCCATTATATTTTTGATATATATTTTAGTCGTCAACTTTATTTCTATAGCGCTTTTTCCAATAGATATTGTCTCAAAGCAACTTTACAAAATGCAGGACGAACAGAA
>JAOTRQ010000009.1:1402628-1415085 GCA_028565875.1 Hoplisoma paleatum | reverse complement strand
GTGTGTGTGTGTGTGTGTGTGTGTGTGTGTGTGTGTGTGTGTGTGTGTGTGTGTTCGTGTGTGTGTGTGTGTGTGTGTGTGCATCTGTGTCCTCAAATTACCTCCCTATCTCATCTGAACCCTGCTTCAGTAAATAACTTTTCATTGGGTTGCAGTGGACTGTACAATTGCAGAAGTGCCTACATTTTAATGTGCATTGTACATGTATATGGTTGGTCAGAAGTACATTTTTGCAATAAATAAATAAAGTACATATTTATAATAAAAGCAAGTCTATTTTTAACGAGATTCTAATGATTACAATTCATTCACAGCACATGTTTTTATGGAGATGACAAACAACTTGAAAATCTGATCATTGAAAAACAGAATTTACACAACAATGCTTAGTTTCCACTTTAGTGATTAAACTGTTTGTTTACTTATTTACATTTTGTTCTACTATTGCTGATTTCATTCCAATTAAAAGTAAGGTACCATGTGTATAAGTATGCTCGTATATGCATAATGGTATTTCCATGCTACCAAACAGTGAAACAGTTCATTTTTGTTGGTTCAGCCTGTCAATCAGTTTTACAAACAGCTTTGCCTTGCTCTGCATTGCTTACAATGAATCAGCCATTTACAGGATTTTACTGTAGGCTAGTGTATAATAATCATGTAGTGTCAATATAGTGATCACAGTTTGTGTTCGTGTTGAAATCGATTATATAGGTCACTGGTATAGTTTGCAATATTTTATTAGATGTTGTCTTGCTTTATTGAGCATTTTAACTTATGCAAACATCAACAAAACGGTCTGAGTAATGGTGTTATGAACGAACTGCGTTCTGTGTCTTTTATACTCTTGACAGAAAGAACATCCAGTACTGACTGCAACTCCGACCACACACACACACACACACACACACACACACACACACACGTATCCGTGCACACAGAGGACACACAAAGCTCGTCTCATATTTCCCAGCTCCCGATTCATTGGCTGCGAACAGTGGTCTGCTTTCCTAGCTCGCTTTCTGATTGGTCAACCCAAACGTCAATCCCGTTTCAGCTATTATTTCCCTTTTTTCATTTTCACGGGACGTGTCCTTGTTTTTCTCGGTCGAAGTAGCTGGGCGAGGAAAGTATGTCCGAACGGCGCATAGAAAAACGCAGCGCAAACATACAAACGCGAGCCAAAACGCTTCTTTTCTAACAGCAACGCAAAACGCTTCTCTTATAACAGCATTACGCACGACTAAAGCAACCTATTCTCAATTGATTCATGTTTGTATAGTCAACATTCTGTTCGAAGGGCAATCGTTAAAGTATGGTGAAGAACGTCCAGCGACCAGTAGTTCTCTAATATCGTTCAGAATCTGGACTACATTTATTTGTCTTACTGCTTAATGGTTCGTCCAGCTCGGGTTCTTATGACACCCGCAAACAACAGGAGGAAATCACTGCAACCAGTTCATGTAATACATTTTCTGAGTAAACTAAAGTGCCCGTGGTAACCCGAACAGACACGAAAAGAACATGCCAAACTCCTACAATGACTCGTGTGTGCTTGCGCATCGAGTCATTTACAGTAACCAGTGCAACTATCGATGTTTTACAAAGCCTGGAACTGATGTAGATGGACTTCTAGCAGACATGAATCAAACAAATGTCCCCAGAGCCTATGTGGTGGTAGCCTTTGTACCAACTGTAACACAATTACTACTAGCATGCAATGTAATAATTCAAAAGCCAATTATAAATAAGTATATTTTTTTATAAATGTGAATGTGTTACTTTTAAGTATTTTCTTACACTCTGCCATCTTCCAGCACCTTGCAAATGGTGTCTTGCACCCAAATTGAAGTCTATTAACGTGGCTCTTAACATATTATTTATAATAAATGGTTGTTTAAAAAATATTTAATTAGATCAGATTTTAATGCTAATAAAAATACATTCCTGGTATGTTCTATGTTCATTTTGTGAAATGCAGATGTATTTAGACAAAAGAAAATATACATAAAATAGTGACCAGAGCCATGATTTTGAAAAAGTGTAATTATGTTATTAAATAAAATACACTACAATTTCTAATATTTTATTCAGTAAATAAACTTGGTGGTTAACTTTTAATAAGATGGATGTGAAATGTTAACTTTGAATATAAAATCAGATTTATCCATTATCCATTGCATAATGCGATAAGTAGATACATTTAATTAAATAGTAAAATAATCAAAACTCAATATAACATGGATCTGGACATTACCAGTAATATTACTAAAACAATGCAGTGCCCCAAGATTCGGAAAAATACACATCTTGTTATAGATGTAATTTTATTTTAATTTGTTTTCACTAAATAGTGAGCGTGCCTGATTTTTTTTTTAAATAAATACAATGACACAATGTGACACAATAGACTGTAATAAAGGTGTTCATGTAATGATTTTAATCATTCCTTTTAACAAGCAATACAAAATACACATTACATTTTCATAAAGGCTCAGATTGCAACCTTGCACAAAAGTCTATTAAAAATCTGAAAAAATACACTTACAAAAAGTAAAAAAAAAAAAATGCACAAATGCCACTTTGGATAGTCATAGACAACAAAAAAAGCTTTACATAAATAAGTTAGTATACTTTCCTCAGTGTTTTTACAAACCAATTTACACAGGTACACTTCAACGTTTGACACACATGCAGTGTAGTTTTACTGAATACAGATTTTTGGGGATGTAATAGCACGTCATGTTCAACATGTCTGCCATATGTGGTGGTATAAAACTGGATTCATGGGTTAATGTGCTTTAACATACACAACCAGTGTTTTAAAATAGCTACAATTTTTAATCTAAAAAAAATGCTACACAGCGATACCAGAAAAAGTACATAGGTGAATGAAAAAGTGTCCATTTCCAAATTTCCACTTCCGAATTGTTGTTTCAGTAGGATGCCATCAATAAACAGTTGTCAACTTTTAGGGAATATAGTGGAATAACCCAGAAATACAATAATACTGTAAAACATAGTCAAAACTATTAAAACCACACTTTTAAAAAGGAATACATATCCATAACCTGAATGTGTGGCAACTTTGGCAAAATTTTAACTCAACTTCACATAAAGTACCTTAGATACTTTTATAATATTATTTATTTTATCAAAACTAAATTAAATTGACCATTGAGTAAAATAACAGGCCTGTGATTGGACTAGTTTGTAGAGGAATTTCAGTAGACAACTGATTCATCATGAATTAACTACTTAATTTACTGATGTCAAAGTCTGTTAACTAACAGGAAGGTGTCTTGTCGAAGATATTAAATGGGAACCATTTTGAAAACTGCACAGCAATTTTTCAAGTCATTCACACTATTACATGATTTTTCGTCTCATAATGTTCTATTCTTATGCTACATATAAAATGGGAATTATATACATAGGTAGTAAAGGCTGAGCAAAAGGGAAAGAAAACCATTTGCACACTGCTACATTGACTGCTTTTGAGGCAAATGTCTTTTCTTGAGTGCCAAAACTTTAGTGTATTAAAGAAATTTCAGTGCTTCTACTGCCTTGCGCATCCTTTGAAAAAGTACTGCACTTATCTAATTTTTTTTTCCATTCTATCCCTGTTTACTTCATAAAGCTCTTGGTGGAGAAATACACATTCTTCATCTGCAAAAGAAAAAAAAACACTAAGTTGGTTTAAAATAGTACTTGAATTTAAACATTATGCATGACTAGAAACATAAAAAACACAGGGTAAATAACTAAGAAAAATCAAAATGCACAAATAAATGAAAAAACACAAGTGTACGAGTCTTTACAGTTCATACAGTTATATTTTCCCCTGGAAACATTATAAATGTTTACTATATTTAACAATTAAAGTAAGGTACAAAAGAAAGTAAAACAACTAAATGAATCCTAGTAATGAGCATGGCATTATTATTTGTAAAAAACTTTTAATGTCCACAGTGAGACTAGTCTGGAGGTACGTGACTGGAGGGGAAAGACATCTTCAAATTCGATTTTACAAAAGGTTCTAAAGGTGCCGTGATAAACCAGTAAAACTGTTTAATTTGCATAAAATATGTATTTGTTCTGCACGTGTCTGCAGCTAAAATAAACTTTAACAATGTAAAAAAAACTCTATCCAACCATAATACATACCAAAAAACAAATACCAAATACAAATATATACAAAAGGCTTAACACTGTATTGTAGAAGGTTATTTACATCTTCCTCATATTTACATCGTATCTCATTAGATCTTTTTCAGTCACAATGAAATCACTTGCCATGTGGAATCGTACATCCCAAGCAAAATAAATGCATTGATAGTGTAAATAAGTAATGTTGTGTGGACATATGCCGGAAGTATGTAAATGTTGCACCCACACATACACCCACGGAAGTGTTGATGACGTGTTACTACATTGTAGTACTGCACTGTGTTTACGAGAACCTTCGGCAATCAAATCTTACTCGTGGTCAAAGACGTTAAAATCTTACACTCGACATGTTTTAAGCATTATGGAGTAAATACAACAGCAGAATAGTAGATTTGGTGCTGTGTTGTCACCCACCTTTGCCTGCAGGTCCTTGTTTACGTGCTGGGCTCAGATTTTCTGGGTGTCAGCTCTGTCGTGACTCGGCAGTCATTCGCTTGTTTGCTTTGTTGTGCACAATCTATGTAAGAAGAAAAGCTTTGTCAGATGTGTGTGTACATTATCAGAAATATATTTTGTGCATACATCATTTAAGTAGTGGTTTGTGTTTTATTGCTTCTGTTTATTAGATGTAATGTACAAACAAACATGATTTAAAACTACTGTAATTACTACATAAAGACTACATTAAAAATAAATACATATATATTATAATCGTGAGGACATTAAGTGCCACAAACGGCTCTACGTCCTAAGTTTGATTCCAAAGTTTGGACGTCCAAATAGATGCAAATATTCTGGGAATCGATTCTAAGATTCTTGGCACACAAAACAGTCCAGTCCAGTCCAAAACGTAAAGAGTCGATACCAGACAATATAGTTCACGCAACAAAACGCATTTTACAATCAAAGCTAACGCGAAACTAATAGCAACAGTTAGACTAGTTAGAATTAAAATGTACATTGGATATAATAAACAGGAAACATCTGTACGTTTATCCGGTTAAACAGTGTAGGTTTATATAAGATAAAAGATAAACACCAAATGTTTAATATCACATTTAAATGATACAAACGCAGAATTAAATGTAAAACGTAGTACGCACGTTATATCTTTACTTTTTTTTTTATTAAAACTTAATTTCCAATTCTTGTAAATGATAAGTCTCACTAACACAAATAAATACTGATTTTGCAGTAATGATTACACTTTTCGATCAAAAATGGATAAACCTGGGTGCTTGTAAATAATGAAAGATTTATTTATTTTTTGCCAGAAAAGCGCAAAATAGCACAATTAAGCAAAAAACGTAAAATCTGAATATTACACGCACAGATCGTTTACGTTTGCGTAAAAAACTGCGTATAAATCAGCAGTCAAACCAACTTTGTCTTCACTTACCTGGGTCATCTGAGGACGGTCTTTTCCGTCGCGTGTTTTGGCAGTCCGAGTTACCGTTAAGATCCACCCGTTTGTGGTTATTCGGAGGCCTGCTGTAAAATTCAGGCGCATCTTTGGGGTCCACCTCTTCCCATTCGAAATTACCGGGCGAAAGCGGTTTGTCCTTCTCGAAGTCGAAATTATATTTCAGTTCAAGCGCCCGTTGCGATTCCCGCATTTTGTCCATAAACTCCCGGTGCGTCTCTTCAGCATCGGCCGCGGTCCGCCCGAATAGGTTCCTGCACACAGACGGCCTGGAAGGATCCACCAGTCGCGCGTCCACCCGCTCCAGCGGCGGACTGCCATTAGACAGACGAACATCGGACATGTTGCACATGAAAGTCACTCCGAAATCAAATGAACAGAACGTACAGCTGCAGTCGAGAAAGAAAGAAAAAAAACACACCGATCAGATCAGAGGAGGAATATTCCCGTAATGAAATCCGACCCGATCGTGCATGACAAACGAAATCTGGCGAAAAACAATACAGTCGGTTCGGGTAGAAAATAACAAGCGATCGTGTCTGGTGCGCAAGTCTGAAGAAGGCGCTCAGTCTACTCCTGTCTCGTAGTAATTACTACTAAAAAAACATCATCCGAGCGCCCAATATGGCGATTGCAAGTAAAAGCAAATGAGGGGAGAGTCCTGACAACGAAGGTTATTTAAACAGAAGGAAGCTTTCATTGGCTGACATACACGCCCCGCCCATTTCTGAATGACAACAACAATCTCGAGCAGGAGTACGTCACAGTACACAGGGAGCACTGTTTCCCTCCACTTACACCACTGAAAAGCACAGCGTTTAGTAGTACTACCAAATACTACGCCATATATAGCCGGTGTAATACTTTTAAGCACACTGTTTGATGTAAAAGTATTACACAGTAGACGTTTTCTTCAGATTTAACTCAGAAATCTTGGTTTAAATTCGTTGTTTTGAGGTAGTCTCTTGAAATGCTGTAGCAGAGTGAGTTTGGTTGGCAGTTTTTAGCCATGTAATAGACAAATGTTAAAGGAAAGTAAACAGCAGACAGTTTTCCAATTTTCACCAAGCCTTATGTATGCCACAGACTCTAGGCATAACTCTCTTCTGATAAGATGGTTTGTTTAGATAAAGCAAATATTGTCACATCACAATAATAGGTGTGAAAGGTGACTGGAAGTCTGGAGTGCATAGTCGCATGTAAGGTGCATGTTCATTATTTAGCAGACACCTTTATCCAAAATGACTTGCATTACAACTGCAGTCTGAGCAATTAAGGATTAAGGGCCTTCCTTAACGGTCCAACAGTACCAGCCTGGGTTTGAGGCTTGAACCAGTGCAGTGTCTTAACTCCTGGGCTACTGCTTGCCCAAAGCAGTGTATAGTCATATCGGTTTTTAAACATACATTAAATAGAAAAAACACACTTCTATACAAACTAGCACCACCTGTTCGGTATACAGAAATATAGCTAAAACAAGAAAACATTTTTGTTATCCAGTTGGGTAATTATGCGCCTATAACGATGGTAAAAATTTGAATATGATCTAACACGTGCAGATATTGCGCAAATAAAAAATAGAATATGGAGGAATTATTTCCAGTAAAATGTGGAGTGCAGAAGACATTACACAGGGTAAGATCACTTGCAATGTTGATGAGTGTTGTTCATCTCAAATAACTAAATAAATGACATTAATAAGACTTACATTTTCAACTGACACCTTTATCAAAAAAGGATTAATAGCCTTGCTCAAGGTATCAACAGTAGTAACCACGGAGATGGCTTGAATGGGTGTCCTTCTGTCTACTAGTACTGTACTGTAGCAAGTTACAACTCTAACCAGTGTGAATATACAGTGAAAATAACATTTAGAAACTATAATTTAACTAGCAGTTAGTTTTGAAATTCTAAAATCAAGTACTTTTGCCTGAATTCAAAGCTTAGCTTTGCTAACCCGCTGTTATTGAAACATTTTTCTGACAAATGCTGTGGAATCAGCCATTCCATTATACTTATACATAAGCTTACTGAGGTTTGATGGCTTTCGTGCAATGGCATTTTTTTTCAAATCCTGCCAATTTTCTTCAAGAGACTTAAATCTGGAGACAGAGAAGGCCACTCTGGGATTTCCCATAACTGATTCCTTTACTTGGCTATTATTATGTTTGGGATCATTGTCATGCTGGAATGTCCAATTATCACCATGGTTCACTTTCTCCACTGAACGCATACCATTCCTTTTCAAAATGCCTTGGTATTTCAGTGAATTCATCTTTGTCATGGTGGAATTACAAGATTATATAGCATAAAAACTACCTCTTAAACGACTGTAGACAAACTACTCATCTTTATGAAAAAGCATCACTAGTCTATATTAACTCCATATAAATGGCTACTCCAATGATGTTTGGTATACTCCAATCAACCTATCATGTGTTACTTTATCAAAATTGGCTTGTGGCATAAAGTCTCCAAGTTAATTATTGGTCAGTTTTACAGCTGCAGATCTCGCCACTCACAGCAGTATATCTGTTAGCAAATGGTGTAATTGAAAAACTTGTAATGCTATTATGGGTGTCCACATTTCTTTGGCCATAATGAATAAATATTTTTATTCTACAACAACAGAAGTCTTGAATTAAATAATTATACAGAGCAATTCTTGTGCTTCAAGAGAACATTATGTGCCTAATACTAGTTTTGTTTTCCTTGGAGGTATTGGACTAAAGGTGTAATGACACAATACAGTTGTCTGATGTTGAATGTATTTTAGGTACAACAGAAAGATATGATGTAAAGTTGCTCTTTCACTTTGTGAAATATATTGATGAAATACTGAGGTCATACTTGGCAGCAGTCATATTTTCTGTGTAACTAGCAGTTGTAGTTCAGATCACCGAGTCCTATAATTTGTCCTTCGAAGATGCAATATTTCCAGGGTGCACCATTCAAGAAGGTCACAGTGTTGAAATATTATGATATGACACAATGAAAAATGTTTCTCTATAATATGGACTAGAATAAACAAGCTACAGCATACAAACAGAAATAAAACTAGTTGCTTCACTGAATGTACCAACCAGCTAAAAAATTAAGTGTATCTTCACTCACATAATAATAGATGTGAAGTTGTACCTACTGTACATTTGTTGGGTAAAAATAAGATGGAGGAAGGCAAGGTTTGAACAAACCTTCCCCGAAGGTACTGCACCCACACTTTCTACCTGGTTCTCACATGTTGTGACTGATTAGTGAAGCCTATCAATATCATGACTTTTCTTTGGCTGCTGATAAAGCCAGCACTTAAAGGCAACTGCATTATCACAAGCGCTGACGACTATAACAATACAAAAAAGACTAAAACAAAACTTAAATCTTAGTTAAAAAGGCGTATTAACTCTCCAGTTAATGCCTACACTACAGTTCCAACAATAAAAAGCAAATGCTTTACTGACAACTAGTGGCCAAAATTAATCTAAACTACAGTAATGAAAAAAATACTTGGGCCACGTTTCTGGCAGTAAACAAACTTACTGTCAGAAATTGCATAAATGTACATTTGAAATCATACACTCCTTAAAACAATATCACCTGTTATACTATGGCATACTAGATGGTAAAAAACATAGAATTATACTACCACATCGGTTATTGGGCACAGTACTGGGAATATGTATTGAAGGAATTAAAAACCAAACTATTGGCAGTCTGAGCCTAACCTGATTGCATGGTATTTTGGTGATTTGTGGCCGATTCCAGGAAAGACAATCAAAAAATCAATAAGCAAACGCCCGAATACACATGTAGGAAGCTAAAACTAGCTTATCTGGATCAGTTCCAAAGAAAAGCTATTATTGCAAAATCTTGAAAATAGGCTGTCTGATGTAAGATGTCAAGAAGTTGCTCCTTGAGGCAGCATTAATACAGGCCAAAGTGCCCATGCTTGTCCCTGTTCCCTGGGTCTTTTTATTCACATTTCTTTTACATTATGTGAAATCCATTCTGCTTACAATCCATTCACTTAACCAACACCCTACGTTAAATCACAATAATAATTCATTTAGTCTCCTAAATGGGGTCACTTTTCCTGAGTTATAAAAAAACCCCAAAACTAAGTATTGTCTTAAACTTTAGAGAACTAAGTAACAAACTGTAAATAAAATGCTTTTACTGACAACTAGTGGTTAAAATTGGTTATTGGCAGACTAGCACCAGTCTTATTTAGCATTTTAGTCGTAGTCATTCGTATTTAGCAATTTTGTAATGTGCTTTAAAATTTGAGCTTGCAAAAGCCTTGCATAGTTGTACTTTAATATAACGCACGCTAAATATTTAAACAGAGAAAGTTTATGTGGAACATTGTTTCATAAAATAAAATGCAATGTAAAAAGCATCATTTGTAACAATAAATATTTGCTCATCGTGAACTTTGTGACAGTATACTTCAAAACTTTAATCATTACTATTCTTTGGATTTGTTAGAAGAGGTAAGTCACTGATATTGGGTGAGACGTGTTGGGTTCAGAGCCCTGTCAAGGCCACTACAATCTTGGACACAATCCTTCTCAAAACAAGTCTTAATAGACCTTGTCCTCCCCACAGTAATGCTGGAACTAAAGAGCATCTGATATATTAATATATTTTTGATAGACACATGAACAAGTACATTTAATACATTACACAAAATAAACGATGGAAACACAAAGGAGATTCTTAGAATTGGGTCACAACCCAAATATTTTCCATTACACATGTTTGATTTTGTCTTTCAGTAACGGTTTGACTTTACACAATGCCAGATGTTCTGTGGTGCATTTACCCAATCTTTGATCAACCTTTTCAGTCCATGCTTTGTTTATCATATTTTCAACAGTGAAAAGAGTTCACTCTGCAGCTTCTTAAGTGCATCATAACACTTAAGTCACATAGATAGTGCGTACAAACTGCTCTCAAAATGTCTCTAGCCCAGCTTGATGAATATTTACAACAATTCTCACTTTCATTATTTGCAATTATGATATATAAATCTAACTGTACTGCATATGTTTCCATGTTGATCTTTCATGACTTAATATAAGACAAATTGCTTTAAGAAGCCTGTTAAAATGTGGCATCCAATACAGAAAGATTGAACACAAAATGAGGATGTACAAAATCTTAACAGGATATTAGTGTCTCTGTTTGATATTATGTCTTGTTAGCAGTTTTTTTCTTAGTCATCTCAGCTTGAATCTCCTCTGGAAACTGCCCCAAGTGATCCCTTACACACGGTAAACAGAAGCGTTTGGTGTAGAAAAGGCTGCAATCCTAAATAAAAACATTTGCAAAATTGTTAAAGCATGTTCTTTTTAAAGACTGCAATCAACAGACAGATTGTAATTTGCTTGTCCAACTTTGTAGAGTTGGGACATTTAGTACAACACAATTAAATTAAGGTTTGTTTATGATTTTGAATCTTTAGCATTATATACTTTAAATATGAACACAATTGTTGACCAGACATATTGACCCTGTGGCCCAGCTCCATACCTGTTAATTAGAATTTATTGGTTACAGAGGACACACACTATCAAACTTGCACTATTGCTTGAGATGATATGTCAGCCAATGGTTACCATCCTCTTTATGCTGCCCCATACATTTTCAATAATACACAGGCCTGGACTACAGACAGGCCAAACAAGCACATGTACTCTGTATTTACAAATGTGCATCTACAGAATGAGGCTTGGCATTGTCTGGCTTAAATAACTTTAGGCCTTCTGGCAAAAGACATTTATGACACAGCACATGCTTCTTTAAAATCTTAATAGAAACCAGTATGTGCCGTGATGAACCTCTATTACATGACAGAAGTTACCTTTTGCTGATAACAGTCAGGCGGTGTTCTTTTCTTCGGCACAGAAAATCAAACATCTGATTTCATCTAAGCCAAGCTAAAATGTGGACTCATCTGACCCCAGCACACATTTCAGTAGATCTCAGATGAGCTTGGGCCCACTGAACTTGGCACTTGAATACTAGTTTGTATTTCTTGATGTAGTAATGTACTATTACGCATGTCGCTTTTTATTACAGCATTATGACATTTTCTCATACTATCTGAGGGCTCAAAGGTGGTTTCTGGCATTGACCTAAACAGTGGTTTCCACTATAGCACAAAGAAGTATAAACTAAAGCACGGTTACTTAAAAAGAATGTCATACAAAGTTCAAAAATACAAACACGTTCTCTGGGCCTGAGCTCATCCCAGATGAACTGAAAGGGGTCAGTAAGTCAAAAGTTTAATTTGTTTAACATAAAATCAAATGTTGGTCTGTACAAATGATATAAAGAACCGTTCTTTTGTACAAAATGTTATAAATTACTAATTCCATTATAGAAAGTTTACCAATTGTAAAACTACTGCAAAATGTCATTATGTGGTTACAATTATATAACTACAGCATAATATACTAAATATGCTATGTAAATTCTACCAATAGATTGTAGTGTTTTCATATCAATACTTGTAATAGATCATACCGTGCCAACACACACAGTCTTGTTACAAAGAGAACACTTAGAGCCCAGTACTAGGAATTTCTCTTTGGCTGGTCTGAAAGGATCACTCACTCCATAGCAGTCCTCCAACAGCCTGAAAGAACAGGGTTTGCATGTAATCATTAAACAAGGCTGCACTGATGTTTTGACATAGTGGTAGATTTGTTTTGGACAATCTGAGCAAGATCTGAACAGTGACCCTACTATACAAACAGAAGAGTGTAAGATAACAGTTAAATCTACTTCATTACAGTAATGTACTGAAAGGAAATGCGGCTAGAGCTTAAAGCTTAGTGGCACAGTGACTCTCTTGCATCT
>JAOTRQ010000009.1:1376588-1387918 GCA_028565875.1 Hoplisoma paleatum | reverse complement strand
TGGAGTGTCACGTCTTCCTTTGTGACGCCGTTCAAATTAAAAGTCCCAGAAGTCCTTTGACGAAACGCAGCGTTTTTTTTTCCTGCGACTAATCGACCAATGGAATTTGTCCGACTAGTAATTTTTTTGGTCGACCAACGATTAATCAATTAAATGCGATCAGCCCTAATATATATATATATATATATATGTATGTATGTATGTATGTATGTTTGTATGTATCCTGCGGATGTACAGTGGAATTACACACCTTTGTTTTCAAAAATGACAAACAGTTTCAGTTTTACTTACATTGTCCTGCTGTCTTTATTATGAATTCTGAGACCATTGGAATTTCACACATAATTGTCTTTTGACTTTGCACACAGCACGCTGTGGTAAAAAAGGTAGAAATGTATATATACACTAATAAAATATGCAGATTGTATAAAAATAAATGTAAAATGACATGTTTATGCTGCAATTAAACATTAAGTTTCAGATATTAAACATTTTGTTTTACATTATATTATTTCATGGAAACCGAACAAGCTATGTGCATGATCAAGGTAAATGTTTTAAATTGTTAACCAAAAGTTTGATTAATTATTATGTATGTTGACGCTGTAAAGAAAGAACGATCATGCAAGTCCTCTATTTTGTGTACAGTTTGTTTGTCTGTCTTCCAGATGCTCATGTTTCTTTTCACTTTTTTTACAGGCCAATTGGTGCCTGTACTAGTCTAAAACTTAATTGTTCTTAAATTTACAGATAATGAAACTTTGCTTATTTGTGTTTGAACGTCAGGTTTTACTCTGTACTCGTTTCACATGATTTATCAGTTCACACGCTTATCTTAAACACTGTCTTCGGACTGTAGAATGAACCTGGAGCACCTGGAGTAAACCCATGCACACACAAGGATAACATGCAAACTCCACAAAGAGCGGACCCAGACTGCCAGATACCAGACCAATGCTGAGAATTGAACTCAAGACCTTCTTGTTGTGCGGAACCAGTGTGGACCACTTAGCAACTGTATCATCTAGGTTATGTCAGGACAAGATATTGCTTGATCACAGTTTTCTAGCCCACCACAATATCTGCCAGCTTGTGTTTATATAATGTTTTTATGCTTTTATTTGCTTTTGTTAACCCTCTACTAATGAATACATTCATTAACACTACTCACATTTATAAAATGTGACACTTGATTTGACAGTGGTCCCTATTAAATGTCTGTGAAAGTCTGGCCACTTTGTATAATGACGTCGGTTTACTGCTCATAGTGTCCATCATTTCAGTGTGTTTTCGGGCATTTGAAGTGCACTGATGTTTATTGTGTTTCTTTATTTTTATTATTATTATTTGTGATGCACTAAAACGCAGTGCTCGAATTGTGCAAGTGCACAATGACAACTATATAGGTGGGTTTGTCGTGCAATAGAACTATAACTATTAGAAATATAACTTGTTTTTGCATTTTTAAAATATAACCTACATATTAAGCAAATTACTTCAAACAGCAAACCTTTCGAAGTTACAATTGTCAGCAGGTTGTTTGCATCAGTGAGTTTTGTTTACAAAGTCAAAATACATTGGATGCAATATTTAAGTGGCTACATGAACCAAAAGAATATCAAACTTTAAGAACAATAGTAACTGAATGCTTGTTAGCCCTTAAAATAAGTACAAAACAATCAGCTGAAAATGATAAATTAACTGTATTCTAATTGTAAATATGATTGTATCTTGCACTTAGACAAACTAATCTGTAACACTTTCCATTATTATTCTATTATGGCTCCTAAAGTATAGTGTGTGAAAGAAATACCTTTGCATCATATCAGTAGCAAACTTTTTTTTTTAATTCTTAACAAAAATCAGATCAAGACAACTATGCAATATAATTTTCTTTTGCCAACAAAAGAAAAGCAGTTGTTTTCAGTGTTCCATTACAGTGTGAGTGAAATTAGTTTTCCAGCATTAAAGTCGAAGAAGTTTCATTCTTCCCATCCGCCCACAGAAATGTTTTTGGAAGCAACAGCTCCAGTTCGTTTAAATTTAAAAACTACATTTAATCCTATTTAGTCGCTCGTCTCTTTTGCAGCTTGTTTTTCTCACAAATGTGGTTTAATCCCGAGACACCTTCAGCTGATGCTTGTTCGCCTTTTTGTGTGTTTCCTCCTGGTACTTTAGCACTTTCCTCTAGGTACTTTAGTGCTATCTTACAACTAAGAAGGTGAATAGGTTACTCTAAATTGCTTTGCTCATATTGTTTCCAGAAAGGGTTTTGTATACCCCTTGACCGTGGTCCGGATTGAGGAGTACTTAATGATGAATAAATAAATAAAAAGGTTTAAGCTGACTTATTTAAGTCTGAAATATTGTAAGCTATTATGCAATGCTTTATACCAACTGTCACTTTGTGCTCAGTGCATTTTTTCTGCTCACGAAGGCTCCGACTGGCTTCCTCTCGTCCCGGAGTCTCTGATATGCAAAACCAAGTCCTAGTGAGACTCCATCTCCCATCATCCTTATTTGCAGGTGAACACCTCTGTCTTTTCACTGCAGGTGCTGCACTTGACAAAGCAGCACCACTGGAACTTGCAGTTACACTGCCACACCCGTGTATACTGGTGGGTGTCATGGCCTCGCCCACAGCACATCAGGTTGCAGCCGTCCAAGTCAGGTGAGGTGTGGTTACACAGACGCCCCCTGGTGCCGGTGCTGCCTGTCAACATGTCCTCCTCGCAGTAATTTGGTGAGCGTTCCAAGTACACCAGGTCCGTATCAGTAGGCTTAATGTAGCCATGAGACTGTTTGAGACGCAAGAAGGAGGGCTGGCGTAGGCGCGTAGCCCGCACCGATTCCACCTGTACGGCGGCACCGTAGCGCTCCTTTAAGACGTAACCGATCTCTCGGAACTTTGGAAGAGTTGTCCAACAGGTCTTGGTGGTGCAGGAGCCTGAGACGCCGTGGCATTTGCACTCCAGCTTCATCCTCTCCTCCAGTAGCTGTTAAAACAGATGGAAAATGTGGGTGTGTTATGCTTTCTGCATCCATTTTACATACCAGCCTGGGCAAGCTGTTTATTCATGGGCATTGCTTTGCATATTGGCATGGAATTGGTAAAACAGGAGACACACATAATTGTCTAGAGATGTAACAATGCACCAATAATTGATTCACTTATCGATTCGGCACAATTAATAATTGCGATTCCTTTTTAATGAATCAATATTAACTTTAAACGGCTGAGGGCATTGCTGCTATTCACCGATTTGCTATATTTGGCTACATTCAATATTGTTTGTTTATACCTCAAAAATAAAAAAGCATTTCTTATTCAGATAAATTTATAATGTATTTTTATTTCAATAAATAATTAAATGAAACTTTCACATCACTATTATATTTTGTATTTCCTATAATTGACATAACATTCAAAAGATAATAAATATATATTAAAGTTAACACCTAGAAGTACAAACAATAAATGCTCTATAAATCTATTCTCACAGACCATTCAGCAGCTGTGAGATGCACTGCAGTTAGCATGGCTCCAGATACCTGTGACAGCCTACCAAAACTTTATTGAGTTGCTATTAAATTGTCTAGTGCTGCCCACAGTGGTTGTTCTGGATATTACCATGTGTTCTGTGCAGTGTAACCGGACGATGTAAATACTCCCCCGTATTCCAAGGTAATGCAGTTAATTGGAGGTGTGAATTTGTATAATTTTGATTACATACTGTACGTATCTAAGCTGACCATATGACCACTTTTTATCATGACACCTGGTAGTGGGTGGGATTTACTATACTCAAAAGCTTGAATAATTATTTCGAGTTTTACAAGTGCTAAACTGTGATGCTAGATGACTGGTTGCAAGTATCTCCAAAACTGCTGCTCTTGTGCAGTGTTCACAATCTGTGATGGTCAGTATATAACAAATCTGGTCCAAGTAAATAACCGTGGTAAACTGGCAACAGGGTCAAAGCTCATAGATGCAAACGGGATAGGGAGTGAAAGCTTGTTTTGAAAAAAGGGTATCAGAATGTATCTTTTGTTAGTTATGAAGGTGGTTATAATGTTATACCTGATCAGTGTTATTTATAGTGAGAAATACTAACACACAACTTAAATATAAGAAAAATCTTTGTCATCCAGATTTCCATTTGCCTATTTTTAGCTAATTGTTTCAGAACAAACCCTTTACATTGTTTGTGTCTTACAAGAATGGAAGAGCTTTTCTTATTTTTGCTTAATAAAGGTGGAATTTGTTTTATGAGTTATATAGAATTATTCGTGTTACATTAATGCTTTGTGGGAAAGAAATAAGTCTGGCAGTGCACAGACTTTTTAATTTATAACAAAAGTCAAATGTGACCATTTGCCTTCTGAAACACTGAAATACTATCCTTCTCATTTTTCTCAAATTGTATCTAGCCTTGAGTCGTTTCTTTTGTCTAGGCAAATCCCTTTATTATTAACCTCGAGGAATCTGAGACTGAAACCTATTTCATCAGATTTGACATTTGTGGCATTAGCAAATTCATGCAGCTGAACGGTTGAGGAAATTCTTGACATTTTGCGGTGATACGAACCAAACCCCATTATCCTGTGCAATTCTGCGCGATACCCAATTAAGTGTTGCCAGCTATATGTCAGATCTGGGAGGAAAACTGAGGTTTTGTGCCGAAACATACCTTGTAATTTTCTCTACCTTCCAAATACCACATCACACAACGAGAAAAATGTGTATAACTCTCGAGTAACCATCCGTGTATATGGTTACGTTTGAGTTGAATGTGGAACTGTTTGTTTTCTCAGTATGTCAGTGATATATTTTACAGGCAGCTGAATGATCCTTTCCATTATGGTTGATATAATATCTCATTTAAAGCTATTAAAGATATTTTATCATTAAGACTAAAACAATATTGGCTTTTATAGTTTTTTTATATTATTGTCTTTCCCAAACTGAGTCTGTACGATCACAGCTTCATCCTATTCAGAAGCGATAGGGGTCCAATTCAGCGGCTAGAAGGAAGGAAATACTTCAGACAAGTTGCCAGTCCATCACAGAGCAAATTTACGTTTATTTATGTAGTAATCGGTCATTCGCAGTTAACAGTAAAACAGCTGATCCGTCTGGAAGCATGAAACCTTTGCCTTGTTTTTCATCATAGCCGGCTGATAAAGCTGAGCCGGTCCTGCTTTGGCTGTCTATGAATAAAGCGAGAGGAAGAGAAAGAGCCTAGCAATAATATCCTGTATCCTGACTTAATGCTCTGTAATTCAATGAACGGACTGAGAGGTGGTGGCAGGCATCCAATTGGCCGCTGCTGGTCGGGTTGGCCTTTGCATTCCTGTCACACACGACGAAAGCCTCAACTCCATAACCAGTCCAATAGGCGCTGTAATTCTACTTATGGATGGGCTCTGTGTGCCTTGCGGCCCCTTCTTTTGGCCTCTGGAGTGACTAATGAAGATGGTGGAGCACGGCTCAGGTTGGGTTAGGTTAAACGGGAGGCGGAACATTACCATAATGCATGCTAACTCTATTTACATTAAATTATATCTGTATCCACAGACACTGAGCAGTGCTGCAGAAAATGAGCGCAGTATGAAATTTGATTAATGAAACACAATATTAATCAAGAAATATAAATCTGCTTTGTAGGTAATTATAATGTGCTGCATGTATTATATTTCTAAAAGAACGTAAAGGCAACTTTTTTCCTCAAGCAGGTTGTAATCTGTTATTTTGGGACAGTTGCCTATTTTATCCTAACTGCTTATTAACAGCTGTGTAAAAAGCACAAAAAGCTAAAACACGTTTTTTTTTTCCAAGACTGAACATTGTCCACACATAAAGAGAACTATCTGTCTTTTATTTTGTGCCAATTAGCAGAGATCACCTTAAATGACTTGTGTTTGTGATTCAAAGCTTCTGCTTGCATTACCTTTCTGCCTGCTTCATTGTTGTGCAGGTTCATGAGCCTCCGGGCGTTTTTTTTTATCTCCCGGGCATCCACAAAGCGGCGAGAGAAATCAACTCCATACTTGACATCGGCTGAGCAGCCGCCCCATTTCCAGCCTTCTTCCTGGGTCTGAAAGCCCTGCTTTTCCCTGTCACAGCCACAATGGCTTAGGTTGCCCTGGCTGCAGGCTGCAGTGACTGCATGGGCCACCCCGGCCGCTGTGATGGCATAGGTGAATGCTGCCTCCTTGCTGCCTGGAAATAGAAGGGGAAAAAGAGAGACTTTCTTTCAGATTTTGCTTTCAAGGGTCATAATAAAATGTATATGTTTTGTGACTGTGATGTTTTTATTACTGTTGAATCATTATTTTATTTACTTTTGTGCTTAGCTTGTAGTAGTGTAGTATAGATCTTAATTGTAATTAGAAGGTTGCCAGTTTAAGCCATACCATTGCTAAGGGCGGGTAACAGAGCGAACACATTAAAGACCTGAAAACAATTGGCTATTATTTTGTTCAAGAATTACTGTAAGTCAGTTAGAATTAAAGTATCTGCTAAATTTGTCTTTTTTTTTCAAAAATGTAATTAAATTTCTTTCCTTTCGGTTTCATTTCAGTGTTTTTTTGCTTGTATTTACCCGTTTTCCAACTTGTTCTGCTAAATACAGATTTATAGATTTACACATTGCTATATACTAATGTTTAAGCATTTAGGCATCTCGGTGGGGCAGCACAGTGGCTTAGTTTTTAGAACCGTCGCTTCACAACAAGTCCCATTTAGATTCTTCTGTAAGTATTTTGCATGTTCATCCCATTACTCCCACAGTCCGAAGACATCCAGTCAAGTTTATTCGAGATACACAAATTGTTTTGTGTGTGTGTGTGTGTGTGTGTGTGTTTGTCTCGGGGACAGACTGGAGACCTGCTCAGGTGTTTAGTGTATTTGCCTTGTTAGCCTACGTATAATTAAGCAGTGGTAAAACTAGATAATGGATATTTGGCGGTGGTATGGATTAAACCCACAACCTTTTAATGGTCAGTTGAATAATATATTTACAAAGCCACAACTGCCACTTTTCCACTATGTATAGATTGGAATACCTTTATTTGTCATATATACAGGTGTATATTACATTAATATATAACATATTATATAACAATACAAACTCTACCCACTACACCATCACTGTTTAGTATAGCAGCATGTTATTTGAGATGTTATTATCACAATGATTTTCAAGGACTACAGTTTGTTTGTCATTATTGATGCACCTATATATTTTAACCGTTAATACTATGGAGGGCAAGGAGTAGAGCTTTGGAGTAGATTGTGAGTTATATTCAAGCTCATACAATGGTAAACAGTGTTTCATTGTATTGCTCATGTGAACATATATGCATAATAAATAAAAGTGTTCTATATGCTAAGAATTGTGTTAAACACACTATATAAAGCATTTATACGTTATATATATATACTTATAGAATCAAAGATTGTCCACCATTAGGAATAGCCAGTTTGGTAAAGTCTGTCTCAGTACCTCCCACGTTTGCCACGCTAATGAGCACCCCACCTCTTGTAGGTGTGTTGCACAAGTGAATAATCACTTCTGATGCGTCTTTGTTGGTTTGGATGACTTTGTTTTGTCACTGATTTTGACCACTCTGCATCACTAATGGTTTTCAACCTCATACCACAGTACATCAGCTTTCCTTTGAAGTAAACTTCCTACACCTTTCAACACTACTTGTATGTAAGCATTGCTGGCAAAAATAATAACTAAATCAGTTATTTGCTTTTTTATATGTATGGTTTTCACTTGCAATAATAATCTTCTGCACCTAGACAGTCACTGTTTTTTTAATGTCAGTCTTTGTTATCCAATCCAGAATGTTAGGTATCATCATCTGATATAATCTGCTTGAGCGCCTGTAGTGTCAGACTATTACAGCTGGGAAATAAAAGAGCCCCCTGCTGGTGACCCATTAGTACTGACCCCTAAAATGTATCTGAGCTTATCTGGTATCTGTAAAGCATCAGGTTCCAGAGATAGTTGGCGTTTTGTGTATTTATCCAAACAAAAAATAATATACTATTTTCTCTTTTGGTGTTAGCTAAAGGTACTAGATGATAGAAATTTATTTTTTTAAATCACTGGTTTAACTTCGATCACTGTCAGTTAATCTATTCAGTTACAGTTAAATCCATGTATATGTAATTATATACTACAAAATCAGCCTAAATTAGGTTATAATTTAATTGCAATGCATTTGTATTTTGTAGTAGTTGTAGCAACATTAGTAGTATAGTACTATACCTTATAAACATACAGAAACATCTTCCATTGTGAGTCTTTTTTTACATGAGATGACAATCCTCCTTATTTATATGGGCTTTACAGTACTGTATATGGGCTTTACCAGCACTACAGTACACTGGTTTAAAAATCTAGTAGCTAGAAACTTATAGGACAATTCAGTGTCTCCTATTAGCCATAGCTACATGTTTTTGAGCAATGAAAAACTTCTTTAGTAGGGATCAAACCCAGAACCTTCTTGCTGTGATCCACCATGTTGCAGTGAGCAACCATATTGTCCACTGTCTAGCAAATATAATAAACATTTAATAAAAATTAAAACATGGAGTTGAATTAAAAGATGAAATTTTGATGAAACCCTAATTATCTGCACAACGTAGAAGATACAAAAATTAAAACCAAAAAAAATATTACTCTAGTGTGGTCTGAAGATGGCAGTTCATTTGCCTTCATAAACTCTAACAAGTCTCTTGAATATCTAGGATTTTGGCGTGAACACTGAAGGATGCGCCCAGGAAAATTGCCAAAATAGCCAAACTATTACAATATACTAAATCTTGGGTTTAGAGACCTACGCAGCACTGTCCCCTCACAGCAAGATATTCTGAGTTCGATTCCCGAGGGCTTTCTGTGCAGAATTTGTTCTCCGTGTATTCACATGGGTTTACTCCAGGTACTCCGGTTTCCTCCCATAGCCTAAAAACGTGCAGCTTGATTGTAGATATGAAATTGTCCCATAGATACACAGTTTCCCAGATTGTTGGAGAAAGATCTGGCAATCTATTCTGTAAAAACACAGCCCAAAAATTCTGGGGGGATCAGTAGAGTGGTCTGCAGTATGACCAATGGTTGCATATGACTCAAAACAGGCATTTAAAAAAGAGACCTTTGGGAATTGACAATTTACAGTTTCCAGAAGTCAGCTTTGTTAATCTTTAAAAGTTTAGTGACAAAATCTTCAGAACACTTAAATTACGTCTCATTAATAAATTCTGGTATGTTGTCCCTGTGTCAGCTTTACCCCACATGCTCTGGTTTTGTCCTCTTCCTAAACCTAAAGTGTCTCCTCTATATTGTTCCAACATGCTATCTGCATTTTGTCCATCACAGTCACTTTGGTCAGCCGCTGCTCATTTACTGTGTACCATGTACCATCTGTCGAACTGCAGCAAAAAGCTAATAGCAAAAGAGCGATTTTGTTTGCCCTAAGCGTTGAAACTCTGTCCTAATGTACCTCCGTTCATGCATGTCTCTGTGAACTTTTAAGAAGCTGTTAAAACCTAAATTTTTGGGAATACTTTTTTAAATCGGTAGCTTTTTAAAAATCTTACTCTCTTATTTGACACTTTTATTGTTTTAGGGTGCATGCTGTTTGTTATTTTAGTCTTTATTTTAGTCTCTATTTAGTAACATAGTTTCTTGATGATCCTAGTCTCACACTACTGTGCTATTTATTTCTTTTAATAGTAAAATGTTCTTTGGTGTCTTGAAAGGTGCTTATAAATAAAATTCTACTACTAGTATTATCACTAATATCATTTTTAAGTTCAGGTACCTGAATGTTACATTGTCGTGATGATTTCTTATTGTGTTTTTGTTTTTTGTTTTTATTCTACTTTCTTGCATTGTGGTAGCTTTGTACAGCTCTGGGGTCTGAGGTAGAACGTGTTCTGTAAAAAACACAGATTAACCTTTAATAATTAATTAATCGTAATCTGATTGTTATAAACCTGGATGCAGCCAGGTCACCTTTGGCATGAGGAAAGTGTGCATGGATGTGAACATAGAACACTCCTTACAGACTCTGACTGGGTCTGATCTTTAACCGACATTGTGTTCACCCGCAGTAGCACAGTAATGGCCCAGGTTAATGCCCAACATTAAGAGTTTATATTTACTTTCGGCTTGTTAGTCTCATATCTGTGTACTGTTATTCTAAACCCTTACACATTCAAGCTAATAAGTCGACTGGATAATCTAAACTGGCCCAAGATGTGGAGAGTGTTTGGAACAAATGAAATCAGCCTAAAAATCATCCTCCTTTATGATGTCTCTGCACTTTCTGTTATGATTAATTATGAACATTATGAATATTTTGAAAAAGGTCCCACTGAATAATCATTGTATTTGTGTTTTGGTCACAATACCATGGCTTTCTGACATGTAGTCTGTTTACTTAGGTCAGAATGGGTCTTCTGTAAGTGATTTGTTTTAAATTGGCCCTGTTGACAGGTGTGAGTGTGCGAGTATGTGGTGCACTGCAAAGGATGTGCTGCCCTGTCTATGTCTTTTGTTTAGTTTAGTTGAGTGTTTTTCACACATAATATGTTACCATGTTATATAATACATTTTCCATGTTTGCACTTCCAACACTAGTGTAAGGAAAAAAGGACACCCTGGAAAGCTACTAAAAGCTTTATAAACTGGGCTCCATTTCAGATTACAGCTTGGGGTGCCCAGAACAGGATAACAGTGATAATGAATTAAAGGAAGCATTTCATTCATCATGCTGCTTCTTTAACAAACAATATCGTGTCATAATGGAAAAGATAATGGTGATAAATTTTGACTTTGAGGTCCATGCTTTCCCAAGTTTACATTCTGGCTTAATGGGTAGCATTGTGGTGAATTTTGGGAAATCATATTTAACTTGTTTTGTTTTTCTTTTTATTCTAAATTATACACAGTATAACAGTAAAGAATGACATGTTCAGTTTTAGCTAATTGTAGTTACTGCTGGAAGCACTGGAACTGAGAAACAGATCCATTTAATTAAACAAAAGAGCTTAAAGTGAGCCAACCCCCCAAAAGAGTGACTGTTACCAGGACTACTGGATTCCACTTAGCCTCTGACCACACATCAACCAAAACAAAACATTTCTGAATGAAGGACCATTTATATAAATGCTATGCATTAGAATTCCAATTACAAGAAAAAAAGATCCAGAACTCTGCAGACTATTGTGAGTGAACTCTGTGTGTGTGTGTGTGTGTGTGTGTGTGTGTGTGTGTGTGTGTGTGTGTGTGTGTGTGTGTGTGTGTGTG
>JAOTRQ010000009.1:1347182-1364136 GCA_028565875.1 Hoplisoma paleatum | reverse complement strand
ACACACACACACACACACACACACACACACACACACACACACACACACACACACACACACACACACACACACATTCTCATTTCTTAATTTATATTTGCATCCTAAAGCTACCATCTAATTGGAAATTTAAGGTTGTAAAATGATTTTTGATCTTGGGTTGTTACCCCATGCATTTTAACCTAGCATGTTTAACTCAAGCACACACTGAGCACAATGAAAGGCATTTTTAGTTTATTATGCTTACTTACTCGACCTGGAATGCACACAAAGTCATGCTAGTTTCATTTAAGAGTCACTACAGTTATTTAACAATGTGATAATCAAATGCCGTAGCTGTTGAATTGTATTTACTCATAATTCAATTTAAAAACACTCATTTGCTTAATGCAAATCAAATCTAAAATAAATAGATCCGTGCTCCTTTATTTCAATTTAGTAGGTCAAAAAGTTTAAGAAGACAAAGTCAAACTAAAGTAAGAATTAAACATTAAAATGGACAACAAAAGTAACTTCATGTAAATGTTCTGGTTGATGATGATTGTGTTTTAATGTTATAGATAATGCTAACATGTTTGTTGATCTGAATCCTGCTACATAAAAAGTACAATGTTGTATTTGTTATGCTTATCTTGGCCCCTGCATTAGCTATATTGCCACATTTACTTCTTACATATTTGAGGTTTTATGTTTTAGTTTAGTTTATATAAGAGAATCGGTTGATAGGTTGTTGTTTGCTAGTCCGTTTTGCTGTTTACTTGTGTGTGATATCAGCGTCACACAAGAGTGCGCGCACACACGCACGCAAACACGTACAACGGGATAACTTCAAACTTCCTGATGTTACTTAAAGTCTTAAATTTGTGGTCGTTTTGCGAGGGTGAACGTTGTTGTTTGTGGCGCGTCTGTCTGTTTGCTTGCAACAG
Organism: Hoplisoma paleatum; assembly: GCA_028565875.1. Classification (NCBI taxonomy): domain Eukaryota; kingdom Metazoa; phylum Chordata; class Actinopteri; order Siluriformes; family Callichthyidae; genus Hoplisoma; species Hoplisoma paleatum. The sequence goes on along the minus strand of JAOTRQ010000009.1, from coordinate 1,363,213 downwards.
AAACGCGTCTATATTTTATCGGGTTAGTGTTTAGTCGGGTTGAACCACTATAGTATCAAATGGCGGCTGGTCTTATTTGCTTATTTTTAGAGCGAGTAGATACTGTAGAAGGAGCACCACAAGCAAGCGACCACCCTAACGGTTCTTACAGTGTAACTGTGGATATTGTATACATGGCTAAGTGTTTGAATGATATAAAAGTGGGCTTTCGAACTTGTGTTAGATTAAAAAGAAAACGAGCTGTATTCAGGCTGTTGTGTAACGGGTCGCTCCGAATCCTCGTTCACCTTATTTGAACTTGAACTCGTTCACCAGCCACATGAGCACTGACGGGCCGGTCTGGCTGCTGCATGCCGCGGGGGGGAAAAGGATTATAAACACCCATAGCAGGCATTCGTAAAACACAATTATCTCCGTGTTAGTCAAAGCAGACATGAATTCGACTACCTTCGTTATTCTGACAACAACAACAAGGACTGTTTGTTTGTTTGTTTTTCCCCTCCTCGCCCAGAGACGCTTAACAAAAGGAAGACGGGACTTTATGACCAACAATGACAGTTCAGAATCGATTCTTTTCACTCGTCAGCTTCGACTGGAACTTCATATTCCACCCGCCGAACCTGTGTAAGTGTTTATTTCTACATTTATCATTACAAATAGCGATTTTAGGTCGTCTAATAGAGTGTTATAGAGCGGCAGAGGCGAAAAAAGGCGAGCGAGTAATTCACTTTCATACACACACACGCGCACACACACTTCATTCACGACACTGCAGCAGCTCGGTGAACCTGTTTAGCTTTCTCTTCAACATTTACATGTTCGAAAATACAAGTTCATTTCTCACCCCAATTGGGCTACAAAGACAATACCATCAATTCAAAAAGACGTTTACAAAACAAATACAGAGCATCGCCATAGCCAAGAATATCCTTTACTGGCTTCTCCATTACCTTCAGACCGTGTGTGCAACAAAACAATTATTTATTCTACCCTTGTGCATAAGGATATAAGCTTTAAAATTTGGTTTGTGTCCCATATATTCACCTAGTTTAGTCGCAAATATTTACACAACATATATTTTCATCCTTAATGTTTATCGTGTATATTATTTATGTTCAGACGACATGGCCAAAGCAACGACTCAACTGATCCAGTTGTTAAACTAAATATAACCAAAGCAAATCACTGCAGTGTTAAAGAATAGATTAAACACATTATGATTCCCACCATTCAGTTTTTTTTAACAAGTCCTTTAACCAACATCGTTTCATTAGTACATCAAACAATGTTGATCTAGTTCAGAATTAATGTTAATATTATAGTGAATTGTTTTTACAATATGTTTTGGCACTTGGTAAACAGGTGAAGTTTCTGTGCTTTTTAAAAAGCACACCGTGTTTGTCCAATTAACATGAAATAACATTATTTATAAAGAAAAAATGTCAATACTGTCATGGACCTTATAACATTACTGATTCTTTACAAGCAAACGGACAAGTTTGAGTGATTCAGATGGCGTAAAATAATGACTGAACCAGGCATGAATACGACATTAGATGACAACACATGACATAAAATGTCTCATTTCTTTCTTTTTTTTAAACTTATTGTTTATTCCATGATTGGAACCCCCTAGCAATAGTAGATGTACCTTTCATACAGTCTTACTATAGTATATATGCCTTTTTATGCCTTTTCGTTACCTTTCAACCTGATGGAATAAGGAAAAAATGTTACAGTAACTATTGAGTGGAAAAATTAAATCAACGATAAATAGCTTTTCATCAGGAACTGTTTAAAGCTTCTTTATGTGAAATGTTTGGTTTGCGAATTATTTAGTCAAACTCGACCTAGCCTTGGTCAGCATGCTTTTCATCAATTTAGTAAAGCTGAACTGGCTTTTATTTCATTGCTATTATACAATGTTGTTTACATAGAGTAATTTTACTCTTAATTGTGTAAAGAAAAAATATAATACTAGTGTGCTGGAAAATGTTCATGTTCTTGGGGCCTGGTTTTTATTACAGTAATCACAGCTAAAAAGCTATATCTGCATATCCAGAAGAATGCATCTGGTACATACCAATGTGCAACTGATTAAAAAGCCTGCCAGATTTACAATACAGGAGCCATTTCATGAGAAATTAGGCTAGTCTTTGTAATACATTTAATAGTTAAGGTTACTGTAATGTACCAACAACAGTCTTATAGAAAGCGTGACCAATTCGAAGACATTTAGAGTCCATGGATCCTTGCCTATAGTGCTAATATACTCCATTTCCACAAACACAACTGTTTTACTCGGTAAATATTTTGTTTGTTAATAAATATCCTTTTGGTGCACTATTTATTCATAAACTTGATCTTTTTATGTTACAATTAGTTGCAAAATGCACAGAGCTGCTTTCTTTTTTTTTCTCATCTGGAGTCCACAAACCTCGGTTATTACAGTAGCAATATTTTGCAGTGTATTATAAATTATACATAACACACAACGTACTTACCATACAAGGATTACTATTTTATAGGCTTTTAAAAACAGACAGCTCATTGTCACTGGGAATTAGGAAAAGACTCCTGTTCTTGTGGCCTAGTTTTCTTGTGGGTTTGGTAATGACTCATGGCTGGTAAAACCTAAAAAGCCATATCTGATTATTCAGTGAATAAACCTGGCACACAACAATGTGCAACTACTTACCCCCACCCCCCAAAAAATTAGGCCTAGGTTATTTGTTGTATGACATTCAATATGCTGTGCAACAAGCTGCCACTATATTTTATTACAAGCTAAACAGTCTGTACATTTATTTTGCTCTGACTGCATTCATATGATCTTACTCAGCTTTTTGCTAGTTTGAAAGATAATGTTTTAGGTTATTCTGTAACATATTAGGTTTTGTCAACATTATTTTTGTTGCAGACAATGTTTAATAGGCATGAACTCTGTTTAGGAAAAAAAAAACTTTTCACGAATCCTGTTCAGCTTTCATTTGGTGACAGAAGTAGAAACACGTATCACGGGGCTAAAAAGTAGATGTCGACAGATACGTTTATATAACGTTAGAACAGGCCTTTGTGTAAATTGTGGTGTGTGTGTGTGTGTGTGTGTGCACGTGTGTTTTAGTGGTGCTTAAAATGGCGTAAACTTGGACACGTTGTCCTTCGATTGTTCGTCTGCTGTTAATCAGGTAAGCTTAAAAAAATAATAAAAAACTTTACCACTTGGTAATACAGGGCTTCATATTTTATGACTTTTAGTTTTCACATAGACTATTTTCTATTTGCAACTGTTAGGTTAGGCTACTAGACAGTTCACACAAATAGAGAGTCATTGCTGTTATTAATAGGGTCAGAATGGCCATATACAATTTAAGTTTAACCTATGTCAAGTGTTGAGTACAAGATACTAAGGCTAATTTAAAAACAATCGGCTCCAAAGGTATTTTTAGTCATAATTTTTTTAATAGTGTACTTTAGTTTTATATATTAGTACATCATCGTGTGTATAGTATTTTATAATACTTGTGACAACAATAAAATCTTTGGATGAAGAATGTTGGACTGGTTGAATTGGACAAACCAAGATTTTTTATGAGATAATCTGATAACGTTAATATTGTGTCATCGTGAGTAACTACAGCAAGTAGTTAAGAGATTGTTCAGCAGCAGGATTTATAAAACTCTTTAAAAAGCATATTCAGCCTGTTTGATTGGGTTTTGTCTTGTTGCTGCAGAATATGGATTTGCAGATTTAAACAGTGTGAGACGATGGCTGTGTGACAGATGCCCTGTCATAGATTTGCTTCACATTAACAGGAACTTTAAATATATTATACACATATATAATGTATTTTATAATATTATTTTAAGTGTTTTTTAAAACAGAAGTTAGCTTTTGGCTAAAACTAACTATTGGCACATGTCTTACTTTACACATTTTGTATTCCTTGGCCTCTGTGGTCATAAAGAATATTAGGACAAAGCTATTTAAACTATTTACAGTATAGCAGTTGTTTTTACTGTACATTTTAGAAAAGGATAGTTATGCTGCTCTATTTTATATGAATATTATAAATATAACTATTAATCTGCTAAACGCTGGTTTTTCTGTTTCTAAGCAAATGGCTTTGGAATTGAGACCATTTAACCACACTTCAATGTTTTATTATTTTTTTAATGGGCAATGGATGGATGTGGTTGCAAGAAGCACCAATAAGTATAAAACGAACTTAAAATGTGATATCTTTATACTGACACTATTGCAAATGTTTTAAATTATGGAATATATTAATCCAACATTGCAAATACTCAATATTTTGTAGTTTCCTGTACTATTTGTAACTTCTGTTGTATAAATTCACCTTACAGTTAACCAAACATTTTATTAAACTATGCTTTAACAATTGCCTTGAATGAAGCACAACTTTGATGATGTAGAAACCGACTGGTCAAATCGTATCCTAGTGGTTAGAGTAACTGACCAGTAATCCTAGTAAAGCATGCCAGTTCAAACCTCACTTTAGCCAGGTTACTGCTGTTGGGCCCATGAGCGAGACCTTTAAACCTCATTGCTCAAACTGTATAATGTAACGTTAATGTAATTCCTTTTTGGGCCCTTTTTGTAATTCCTTTTTGGGTCCTTTTTGTAATTCCTTTTCGGGCCTACACAGCTTGTAGCAGTTGCACATTTGTTAAAGGTTGGCTTTATCTAACCACGAGTCATATAATATAATAAAAAGCCTGTAAACAAGGCAAAGTAAAAAAAAAAAAACTTTCAGCCATGCCATTCGGTGAATTTAGTTCCAATTAGTTTCCTCTTCATTTCAGTCAACCACTTTTGATACCATATGGACTAAATTGTATGTTAAATAGTTACTCTAATTTGAGCTTGTTTTTCATCTCATTTCAGCCAAAATCATGGACAGTGCTACTTAAGGCTGAGTTAAAATATTGCATTGAGTCTATACAAGTTGCCACAAAGCCATCATTTTCCTTTTTGTAGTTTTTTGTCGAGGTGATATATACCACAAAGTAATTCACCACCAATTTGCTAAAGGGCATTGAGTTTCTCATGGTTCAGGCACATTTCTGTTTACTTTCTGGGAAGGTAGTGAGCGAGAAATGTAGATTTTAGCTGATCAGTATTGAACAATGAATGCTTTTATATGCTTGATCCTAAACTAATCATGCTAAACATGAAGGCTTTGGCATACTTGATGGGCATCGCGCTACCCCATAGTGGTCTGTGTCGCTACTTCTTGTGGTCTGTCTTGTTTTGACACAGAACATCTCAGGTTATGCAGATGCTCTGTGAAGGGGGTTCATGTAGATACAAATACGCTGCATCATGATGGTGTTGATTTGATGCCCAACAAGTGGATGACTAGGTGTGCACATACTTTTGGCCATATGATGTTTTTAGGGGCCTGGTTAAATGCTTCTTTAGATATTTTTAGAGAAATTTCTGGTAAGTAAAAAGGGCTAGCTGAAAGCACATTGATGTCTTTAGCTTTTCTTGGATTTATGAGCATCACTTAGTTGGATTTTTATAACTTTAGTCAGGTACTTGGAGGAGCCCATGGAAGAGTAAAGTGAGTGAACATGGTCTGAAGTTTGAGAGTTAATAGCATTGAAGAAACGTCTTCAGCTGATCTTTTCTCACGACATTTAACTTGCCCAACAAGATCTGACAAGTAATTAAAGGTCTAACGAGGTAATAAAAATCCTTTACTGTACACATGATATAGTGTCCAAGCGTTTGCATGTGTGCCAATTACTATAAACCCTTTAATGGTCTCACCCCAAAAAAATACAAATTTCTTGGGTCTATTCAAAAAACAAAGAATTAATATTTTTACTAGTTCATATAGTGTTTAAAATAAGCCAAAGCTGTTTTCAAACTTTTCATTAGTTTTAGTTTTAAATTGACAAAGACCATTAAAAACAGCAGCTACAAAGATTGAACATTCATATGCCCAAAGTGGATTATTTAAGTACAGCTTGTTTGCATTTGTATTTTTTAATTTAATGTTAAAAAAAAGCATTTTTCATGTTTTAAAACAATGCATTGCTATTTATCCTGGTTAAGTGCATCTATTTAATTCTGCAAAAGAATTAAGAAAACAAAAGAAACATCCCAGACAGGTTGCTTGTCCAACACAGAGCCTTTACAAATGTAGGTGTATTTTCTTTTTGTGTACGTGTACTTGCGTGTACGTGTACTTTATACTTACGTGTAAATTTATAATTATGCTAATAATCTTTTATTTGGTGTTAAAATGCTTTATTTGTTAGTAGTGTTTTAATATTTGCAAAAATAAAGTGCATGTGAAAATGTATATTTATATATATATGCGAAATGTTTACTGTTGTAGTTGGGTTGCTGGTCATTTAGAGAGGGCTGTATGAGCTAGTGAGAACGTTTATCTGTTTAATAATGTCTGATGCTTATTCTGAAGCTATGCAGGCCAATTAATTAACAAAATAAACACAAAAAAGAAAGAAAACAATGGATGAGTTTTCTGGTGTGTGTTCTGAGGAAATGAGAATCCTGTTTGATTTTTTTTACACACTGGAAGGTCGTGCAGGCTTCAGATAGTAACAGAACACATGGGCTTTTTATGGGTATCCCATGAAGCACTATCAATCACTGCTCTACCTGACATGAAGAAGAGAGCCTGAAAATGAATGGTGTGGCAAACACAGACATATTACAACCTAAACCATTCTGGTCCATCGCATGGAGCCTTACCCTGCCGCCCTGAGGTTACTAATGCAATAATCATGCTTTTAACTCTGCGGTTACCAGCACAATGATATTGCTTTTAATTCTGTGGTTACCAATGCAATAAGCATGCTTTTAACTCAGACATTATCAGTGGAATTCTAGATGTACATTGTATAGGATTGAACATTAATGAAATATTGAGCAATATGCGTACGGCGTAATGGAGGTAATATGGAACACTACATGGGGAATAGAATAAAAAACTCACTGTGGTCCACTTGCAGCAAAAAGCCTTCTCTTTTTAAATAAGTTACACAAACTGTTACTTAGTATTCTTAAATTCGAACTGGCTTGATCTTAAGCCAAGTGACTAAGTGCACATCAATTCAAAGTAAATATAGAACACACTGTTAGGATGTTTTAAATTTAATGTACCAAATAGCATGATTGAAGCTCAACTGCTACTCATTTTTATAAACCACTGGTTTAGCCTTTGTTATTTATTTTTCTACGTTTTTCGCATTAATGGTGAATATAGCTTGATGTTTAAGCTACTGTATATCATTGTATAAATTTTTACTGTCATAGAGCCCAATTTACATAATTTCTCTTCTAAATTAATTGTAAGTGCAGCTACTTTAGAAAGTTAAGAACAGAATCTACTCTGATTTCTACCTTGAAGAATATATAAGAATTTTTCTTATTTAATGGAAAGCACTATAAGTTACTTGAGTCGAACTTGCTAGGAGCTTAACTTATTGATTATAACTATAGATTTTTTTGACAAATTTATTTCATTATATGACATTATCTTTGGCTACATTGACATTTCACATTTTTAACTAGTTGAGGTTTTGTGACATTGCTCAAGGGCCAAACAGTGACAGTCTGACAGTGGTGGTGCTTGAACCTGTGACTTTTTGCCAATATTTGAATATGTGAAGATACAATAATATTTAATGCAAATTTTACAATTTTGACAGTCCAGCTATTTGTGCCTGAATAATGTTTAATACAAGATGAATACATTCGTTTATGAATAAGTATCAGCTATTAAAATGTCTGAATGCATTAATTATGTGCAGTAAGTTGTGAATTGATTATGGACGTGAGAAAGTTCAAGTTTTATTGCTGCACACTGTAGGTAATTTTTCAGTATGTGCTGTTTAGAGCTGAGAAACCTGTGAGAGAACTCTGAACTCGCCGACACAGTGAGCAAGGCCTGTAAGCATGCAGTACAGCTGGCTGAATTTGTGCTGTGTGTGCACTGGAAGTGTCTTTCCACGACTTGCTGCTGAATCTTTGGCCATACTAAACTGTCAATCCCACAGGAATGTCTCCCCAAACTCTCTGCTCTAGCTACAGATGACAGAAAATTGGCTTTTGCGATTGCCGTGTTTTTTCTCTTCTCTCTGAGTTTGTACTTGATTCTTAACTTGAATTTTTCCTTTTGTTATTAGATGCACGGCTCTTTAAATAGGGCTGGTCCCGATCCGATACTCAGTATCAATATCAGCCAATATTGATTGAATATACTCAATATACTGGAGCTGATTTTGAGGACAGATAGATGTTTTAGCCGATCTGATGCTGTTGCATAATGACACTAACATGTCCGACCTGTTACATGTCTGAAATGAACATATAAAACCTGTTGTTCAGATGCAGCAACTGCTTTGTGAATTCTAAAATAAAATCCTATTTCCACATTTTCCACAAATACGACTCTGGTGACAAATTCGTACTTTCTTCACCACTTCTACAGACTTCCATTTTCCCACCCCTTGCAGTAATATAAATGGTACTATCTCTTTAAGAACACATTTGTCTAGAATGAACTTTATTGCTATTAAAACTGCAAACCAACAGCTAATATCCCAATTGGGGCTGCCACTAATTTTATATCTAATCTATCGATTATTTTATCGCTTAGTCTACAAGTCCAAACGATTCATTTTCTTTCTAAGAAAATTGATAAGTTCATGTAAGTTCATTTTATTCTGAAAAAAAAAACTCATAATAATGCAGCACAAAACAAAATGTAAACCAGATTTTATATATTTTATATATTTTAAGTGCAAAGCTTCACTCTCCAGCATAGTAAACATAAACAAAAAGAAGTCTTACATGACTGTTTGAATAAAAATGTCACGTAACTTGCAAAGAAGTTTCAATAAGAGCTGCAGCACATGTTGGTGAGTGATCCTCCATCTGCAGGAATTCATTCACTGGCTTAGCCTTATACAATATTATAATAGCAATAAAATATAACAGCTTATACTATATATAACGGCAAGACAGGGAAAAGAGAAAAGATATATTAATTAATTATTAACCAATAAATTGTATTGAATTGTAACCCAAATGACTTTACTGACACAACACTCTTATTCGGACTTGGGGCACACAATACCGTACAATGTACTGGTTTCTGGATCATTGCAATCAACCGGAGCTGTGGCAAACTTTATGAGGACCAAGTTTGTTTTAACCATGTTTTCCTTGGCAAAAAAGTATCACTATTGTAAAATTGTAAATAAGCAAATTGGGCTCAACATGTTCTAAATGCACCATTAGATGCCACCTTCATGTCAACAGATTTTTTTATGGTGACTGGACTGGTCAGATAAACATCAGTTGAGCTTTTAGGCAAATGGCACTCAAGATGGACTAGGCATTTTGTAAAGGATACAGTTAAGCATAGTGGAGGTTCTATAGGTTCCTGGGTTGGCTGACTCTAGGAATTTTCTAGGGTACACAGTGTCATGGACATTCCTGCAAGGCTTTAAAAAATATATGCTATTGCAAGCAACCCATCAGGACGTAGGATGAGTCAAAACATTTAGACATTAACACATTTTTTTTGCATAATGATTACATTCAGAACTGATCTTTCAAACATTAACTTTAGTTAAGCTTTATTTCTAAAAAGGATAACATTACTTTCTGTAAATCTGCTTAGAACGTTAGATAATCTCTCAGATAGTCATGACTGTGGGGAGCTGGTTGGCCAGTAGCACAAGTCAGTGTGCTGTTCAGTTTCAGCAAGCTTTATGGTAAATTAGTTTCACCCTGATTGTTTAATGCTTGTGTACCGCTATTTAATAAAGCTTATGTTTACTATGGAATGAGGCCAAATGTGTGAGAATGACCGGGCCATAGTCCTGTAACCTAATGATTTATTTATTGGGCAATAGTGACCTGGTTTTTCTGTGTATATTATCAGGATTATAGGATTATAAAGTTGTAGTATAGGCCTGGCACTGAGGGAGCACTGGAGATGTGAGAGTGAACATGCCTGTAATTGCAGGAGGAATGTTTCCACACAGAGTCTGATGGCAGCCGTGGGCATTGCAGGACTTAATGGGACAGGGAGCTGTTTAGATTCAGAGGGTAAAAGAGGACAAGCTTAAAGTTGCCTTCAATAACTGAGCAGTGGTTTTTACCTCATTACATAAAGACCACATATGTTTTTATGCGTGTAATAGATTTATATGCGTGACTATGTGATTTTGTTAAAGAAGGAAAAACGAGAGCAAGGTTGTTTCTAAGCAAGGAGCTTCTAAGTGCTTGACCTAATTTTGCAGGCAGTAAAGAATTCGGCAGTGAAGGCCTTCCTCTGTGAGTGTAAGTTTGCTGCGCTGGGTGTTTCCTCCCAGGGTCTAACAGGAAGCTCATGTTCGAGTTCATCTGAGGACAGGGAGAAGGCTTTTCTTTCCACTGTGGATCTTTTAAAGAGGGGGAGCCTGGGCCTCTTCTCTGAATCAGCCCTCTGCAATCTGGCATGTGTTTTAGCTCCCTATACTGCATTATTGTCTATTTTGGCTGAACTTGAATTTTTATTACACTGCCAAGAAAACATCTATTTTCAGGCGATGTAGAATAGTCGAAATCTCAAGTTAAATATCAGTTTATTACTTCTATTAACTCTGTTTCCAGTTTGATTAACTAAACCAGCTAAATGACTCCAGTTTTGTCCTTCTTTTATTTGTGGATAAAATGGTTCGTGCTTTAATTTACATGATGCTGATTCAACATCAGTTTGATAAATTCATTTTAGATTCGTTTTAGCTATGCCACTGACCATGTCAGGCTCACTACGCACAACAATGTGGATGATTAAGGAACGGAAGGCCAGATGGTGAGCAGTGAAATGGAATGAAAAAAAAAACCCACTATGGCAAAATGATAATTCATGTCCGGCCAGCAGTACATCACACTACAATACATCGTGTTGAGTCTCAGCTCTGCATCCGGAATAGCTGGGTGGCTGTACGTATGACTATTGGCTGTTTCTCTTCATAACTGAGTGAGTTATGGCATCTGCTGGCTGGTTGATTAAGGAATAAAGATTAAGGATTCCAGTAGGATATAAAGTGGGCTTGCTTAAATAGAGATAGTGGATTTAATGTCTAGCTACTTGTTGACTATGATTGTACATCCAGAAAGGAAGTTATGAAGAAAGAAGAAAGAAATTCTTCTAAATTCAGAATAAAATGCTCATAATATGGCTAATTTTAAGTGTGAATGAGTTAGTAAATAAATTCTGAAATACCTTGTCTGTAATGGATACATGGTGTTTTCCCATTTTACACCCAGTGTTTGAGAAATCCAGACTACTCTATTAGGCGATTGTAGAATAATTTATGAATACAGTAATTCCATTTTTATAACACTATGCCCAGCACAGTACATCGCTGTTGCTGTTTAGAACACAATATTCTCAAACGTGTTCAAGTGTTTTTATATTTTCTGTTTGGTCATTCTATAGTAATTTTGATGTAATATTGAATCTATCAACTACTGTGATTCACACCTCAACCTCTGAGATTTGTCAGGTTTTAAAATTCCTTCTTTTCATTTTTCAAGGCTTGTAAAGCTTCATTCGAGTCAGAACTTTCTACATAATATCAATAACCCCTGCACAAAAACTGTTTAGCCAGACTAGATTATTACTTTATGGTCCGGTTTTATATAATGTGCCTGCAACTGAAACCCAAAATGAATTTTGAACTGGAGGGCAGCACTTTTCATCAACATTTCTCAAGGGTATGAGGGTTGGAAAGAGGAGGAGGTTGAAAATGCCAGACAGAGCGATAATGCCAGACAGGTGGAGCCTGTGATGTGCCTTTCCAGACCACTCGATTATCTTGCTGTCTTTTAAACCAACTCTAACAAAATGTAACTATCTACATGGATGTATTCCTTTAGTCCAGAAGTGTTCTGGACCATTTGCATGTGTTGACCAGATGATTCCTCTCCTGGGGTTTGATCTCATATTAGAACGGATTAGAGGCAAAACCAGGTGTAATGGAAAATTGTCTTTACCTTGGACTGCCTTTATTATAAAAAACTTTTTCTTCAAGAGAAAGTTTGGGCTGAGTTTGAAAGATAGTATATGATTTAAACAGATGAGGTGAATTATTTTTATCATATACTACTCTTCTCTTTTTGTAGATTTACATTAAACTGTGCATTGAGATATCGTTTGTCACAGTGATGTTGTATTTACAACTTAACAACAAATACTTTCAAAAAATGCACTTTCCTAACCACTTATTTATTCAGGGATGTGGTGGGCTTTGTTGGACCCAGGATCTTCTCATTGTAATGTGCTAGTCTTACAGTCTTTCAAAAACTGATATCGGAAAACATTACATCAAGCTTTTCAGTTTTCAAATTTATGCTAAACAAATTATTAAACTAGTCTTGTTTTACAAATATACATTTAATGATACTTCAGTTATTTGCAGTTTATATCTTTGGGACTGATTGGGTGTCTAAACATTGATTAATTGGCCAAAAAATGCAAAATACTGTTGCAAATATAGTGTAAGGTAGCAATTCATGTAACTACATTGTAGTTTTAACCAATTGCACTCATTGGACCTAAATTACATGTACTGTATAGCACAAAGTATACAGACACATCTCCTGTATTACATACATGCTATTTATTATACATCTTCTACACAATTACCTTTTGAAATTAAGTATCTTTTAAGAAAGTCTTCTCTATAGATGGATCACTGGATCACTCTCTGGATAAGTTCGTCTGCTAAGTTTTGAAGCAAATTGTCTCTTAATTTTGGCTATATGTTTGTAATTAGAAAATCTTCCAGGATTTCATTTTTTTCCTAGCATGTTTGTCCCATCATGACTGAAGGCTGATGTTAAGGTGTGGTGTGAGCTGGTCTGAGTTAAATGATGATATGCAAAGTCATTTAGATTTATTTAATAACCTGTGTCCAACATCACTTTCACGGTGCACACACTTATTAGCTTAACGTTAATGTGTGGCTGATGATTCATTCTGTTTGAATGACATTGTTTGACCCTTATCACCATGGGTTAGTCTCCTGGCCATAAATTCCACTGACCCGGAGCACTGTGACTCAGTACCATGATAAGCTCCAGAGGTTTTCCAGACTTCTAGTATAAAGAAATTATTTTCACACCACCAGTCAGGCAGATTGTATGTTGCTAGTTGTATTGTTATCCACCCAGTTTAAGTCATGCTTTTAAAAGGTCTGGACATTAAATGGATCTTAGTATCTCATTAGTATTATGCGAATGAAATTGTCCAGTCACATTATTATGACCACTAACTACGTTCTATGGCTGTGGTAATAATAGGGTCTGTGGAATGTTTTTGTGGCATTCTCTCAACCCATGCATCCACCAATTACATACTAATTGGCTACACTGAAGGAGATAGAATCTTCAAACAAGACCATGTAAAATGTATAACAGCTAGAAATTGCATTGGTTAAAAAAGCATGATTAACAGTTCTAACCTGACATCCTAATTTGCCAGTCTTGAACCCAATCTAGCCTCTGTGGAATCACCTTGATGGTTTCATTCAACGGATTGTCTTCCACACTCCATTGATCAGATGTAAAATGCACAGCAGTCAGCATGCTGCCAGATATCTATTAAAAGCTACCAGAATCTTACTGAGTAGGTGCGTCCCAAATCGCACACTTGGACACTTCGAGCGCTGTTTTAGTGTGTCTGAGAAACGCGATAAGGCTCAGTACACTGAAAGTACCCAGGTGGTGTACTTTAGGCAAAATATGCAGTGTGAAAAGATGGAAACTACACTCACAAAATAGACTTTCCATCAGTTAATAATGGCTCTCGCCAAATCAGGAAGCTGAGGCAACTGCTTTGTATAAATGTAATTAGCAGTAAATAAGTTATTTATTAGTAGGGGTTAAAGAAAAGCAAATAAAAGTATATACATTTCTTATATAAACAAAGAACCATTAATAAATGTTGGTCCATCACTTTTCCGAATTGGTGTGTTCTATTTGAGCTCAATGCACAGTATGCACTAAATTACAGTACACTTACATAAGTGGCAGTATGTAGATGTTTTTGTAGATTGTTTTCTTTCAAATACTTATTATGATTTATGATTTATCCAAAAATGCAATTTCTTTGTTGAAAGTAAATAATTTCACAGATGTACTTCAATATAAATAAACTATGGTATGCCAAGCATTACTGAAATCATTTGTTTACAAGTTTCATCTGAAATCCTACTCTTGTTTCACGATGAGAACAAACAATCTCTTATTAAAAGTAGTTGTTATTAGAGGTTTGTCAATCCTCAGAACGTTTTTGGTTGTGCATACAAGGACTTTAGGTATGGGATTAACTGTAATTTGAATGTGCTGTCGTGGGCCGAGCTGGGTGATGGATCAGGCTGTTCCAGACTGGGCCTCTGAGCTTGCAGACTGCCACCTCTCTAAGAGTCGGCCACTGTGGCATTGTTGCCAGGGGCTCATTTGAATAGCTCTTTATTAGTTTGTGTGAGCAAGTCAGCGCCATTTGCATTTGTTCCAGTCACAATGGTTTACAGGTCAATAGAGACAGGCTGGAGAAGGAGTAGTAGACACACGGAATCTTCTGCACTTTCCTATCCACCACTTGGACTACCACACCTTTTCAGAGCTCTTTGACTGTCAGGAAAAATGTATGTGAGCATGTGTGAGTGTTTATGTGTGTTTGTGCTTAAACACCTTAGATGTCTGGAGGGTGATTTACTCTCTGTTGAGGATAGGTTGCTGGCAAGGGGCCCCAAGTAACCCCTGACGAATGCTGAGAACAATTTGATTATCGCACCTCAGCATGCCTATTAAGGCTGTTCATGTGTGTGCATGTGTGGTTGTATGTCTGCACTGAGAGGACGTGAAAAGGGGGTGGGATGGGAGAGACGGACCATACCTGATTAAGTGGACTCTATTCAGAAGTGTTTGTGAGTGCTCTGAATGGCTGCAATGCTGACACACACGGCTTTTCAGACACTCAGACATAAATACAACCTGAAGATTCAGGTCCTTATAATTAATCCCACAGCATGCACTGCCCCCCTCCCTTAGGCGTTCACACTCTGCTTTCCATATGCCCTCCATATATCTGCTTTCCTTTACTCAACGTACATTAAGCCTTGTTTGAGAGAGTCAGATAGGTTTTATTGTCATTTCAGCTGCAGTTACACAACAGTAGACAAAATTCATCCATACGAGATTGAAGTGTTAGCTAGTACATGATACTATGTAAAAGGTTTTGATATACGGTTAACAGCATATAATTTTGATAGCTGCTTGTATTAACTAAGTAAGGTTTAAGAATGCAAAAGTATCACAGTAAATGTGCAAAGATGAACATCGCAGTAATACAGCAGCAGAGACTTCCGGAGCGTAAGGCTAATTTATACCTGTAATTGACAAATCTAATTCGGTGCCCTTGCAATGTTAAACCTCTGCAAGATCCCGCGTGCACTTTCAAAACGATGTATAAATCGAAGAGTAGTGACACAGACTGCAAGGGGAGCACTATAGTCAGCAAATTAATGGTGTGTGGTTAAAATATTTGCTCACTGCATATGGTAGTGTCTTGATGCTTACAAAAGTTTTATTAAAAGCATTATTTGTTCAATACTGATCGACTAAAATCTACAACAACCTTTTTTGCTTGTTGGCATACCGGAGGGTAGACACAAATGCCCTCTAGCGCTGTGGCAGTGAGTTATTTAGTGGTGCAATGAGCTTGGTGCAAAATTTAAAAATGAAAAAAACATTGTCAATTGTATCGTCAATTCAACGCAGAAGTATAAATCAGCCTTAAGGTGCAAAAACCGCAAATAAAACATGTTGTTGTTGTAGTTTTGCAAAAACTGATTATTAATTCACTGCACTACAGAGTATCTTTAGAGGGTGGCACGGTGGCTGAGTGGTTAGCACTGTCGCCTCACAGCAAGAAGTCCCGGGTTTGATCCCCGGGTCGGGCTGGGGA
>JAOTRQ010000009.1:1302211-1313576 GCA_028565875.1 Hoplisoma paleatum | reverse complement strand
ATCCGGGCGGGTGTCAGAAAGATAACCTTTCTGTGAACTGTGCTGAGTAAGAAAATGTGTATTAGCTGAAAGGAAATAACCAGGAAAATAACATCCCCATTTCCTCCTGAAAACATTTCATTCCTCGCTTCTGGCCATCCACATTTTTGCTCATGTCAGGCTTTTGCCTGTTGGCTAGTGCTGGACTGAACCCTGGCAGAGGAAGCCTGTGTGCAGAGAATGCTGATGTGTCATGTCTTCCTCAACAAGCTTGGCTTTTACCATGCAAAAATCAGGAAAACACATACACACACAAACACTTCTGCTTTCTGTGTTGGAAGCTACCCTCATTACAACGACTCATGCTTACTGCCTATTCTCGGAGGTTTCTAAAGAGGGAAGCTAGGTGTGCGATAAAATCAGCTTGTTTAGATGCTGGAACCATGAGCCACTGCTGTGTAGTCAAATTCATCTCACTTACTGAAGTCCAGCTTTTGCCGGTAGGTTGCTACATATATTAAAAGCAATATAGGAACAGTTCTACCTTGCAAATTGGACCAGTGGTCTTTACATGTAAAATGTGTGTGTATTTGTTTGTATGTATCTGACGAGGGAACTGAGAATTACATAAAATGGCACATTCATTATATGATGCACAAAATTGTCATTTAATTTCTTGTACATGCATGTGATATGGTAAGGTAAATACTAATAGATTTTTATTCAATGCAATCTGGTTAAATGTTACAATGAGAAATACAGAGTTGTGGAGTAGTAAAATGTATGTCGTAGTAAAATGAATGTCAAAGACATTTGGGTGGCCCAGCTAACACAGATCTAGGTTAAATCTCGCCAGTTCCATTAACCTACAGATACATGATTGAAAGAATATTCAATGCCCTCTGATATATTGGCCCCATGTTTCCTGATAACCAGACTAACCATTACCCTGATCATAATAAAATGGTGACCAGAATGACTGAAAAGCAATTTTAAATGAAAAGCATCTTGCTTGAATTCGAAGAGAACTAAATCTGTGGTGAAACAGGAAACAAAAATGGGTGTAGTATGTTTTATTTCATAACAGTAATGGATTAATTGTGGAAGATGAGAGTTTTTTTCTTAAGCAATTACAAGCTTTTCTTTATCTCAGGTGAGCAATTTATCCAATTTAAAAGATTGGTACTGCACTTGTGCCGGTGGGGGGAGTGTCAGGTGCAGCTTTCCCCAAACAACAGTGGACTGTGGTATAAGTAAAAATAGCAGATTGTAACATATTGCAATAAGTATTGAAATGGCCAGGGGTCAGGCTGACTTAGATATGACTAGATTAGGGAGGAAATTGGGAGACAACAGCTATAATATTTCTATTATACACTAGTATCTTGTGTATTTCAGTTGTAGTTAGAGATATTATAAAATGGATTTTTAAAAAGTTTTTAGTACGTTTTGGAAATGGTGAGAGTAGGAAGTTATGGTGCTGGGTTATTTTCTGCATTCAGCTGCAATCTTTTTTTCACTTCTTCAGACCATTCAAGAAAGCTTTAAGTGGAAGAAGATTTTCATTTGATGATGATGTAAAAGCTGTTGGTTTTCAGTGGCTACACACTCAATCAAAACATTCTTAGCTTAATATGTTACTTAGGAAATGCACCCTAAACAAAGCTGACAACGTTAAATTCCTTTTGAAAAAATACACTTACCAATTCTTGGTAATGCTTAGTTCAGGTTCTATCAGCTTAAAAAAATATTTTTACACTTGTCGTCTGTGATATAAAAATGTCATTATTGCCGTTTTCCCAGACATATTTGTCTATTTTTTGTGCTTTCATACCTTACCATGCTACATTGTTAATCTTTTTAGTTATTCATGTGTTACTTTCTCTTCCTCTTAAAAAGCTTTTGTGGTGCAACATTTTTGCTGATTGCTCTACTAGGTTCACTGTCGAGCCCACAACCGACTGCAGTCTGTACATTAGCAGGACAAACACAGATTTATTTACACATCTGCACATTGTCACAACTGCAACATACTCACACTGTGCTTCAATTCTTTTCAAAATAGTATGCAGACTAGTAGGACCTGACCTATATCTGCAATAAGAACTTTAAAAAAATCCATCATTTTTACAGTTAGCTCTAATCATCTCCTGCATTACATAACTCAACCTTTTCTCAAATGAAACAAGAACTTAAGTAATACAGAAACTAGATTGAGCAATGTCTAGTCTATAATATAGATTACTTTCAGACTTCTAGTCTATAGTCAAGTCATCGTTGGTCTGAAATTCAGATGTAAGGAATAACCTTTGTAGAGTTCATGTTTCATTAAGGTATTGTAAATAGTTTGCTTTTCTTTTAGCTAAATATTTCATGTAATAATATGCGATGGTAAAAATATTTTTTGAGCAAATGTTAAATATCAGACAGTGGTGCTTAATGATAATAAGGTTTTGGTTAAATTTAACTTACATTGAATTTGTGACTTACAAAAGAACATTTTTTTGTCTATTTCAAGAATACAACCAAAATACCTGGGCTAAAATATATCTTTATGAATATAAAATAAAATATAAAATATATGTATAAAAAGCTGGTGGCCCGACGGCTTGGCGGTTAGTGTTGTTACTTCACAGCAAAAGGTCTAGGGTTTGATTGCCGGGTCGAGCTGGAGGCTTTCTGAGTGGAGTTAACATGCTCTTCTTGTGTTTGTGTGGGTTTACTCCGGTTTACTCCCACAGTCCAAAAACATGCACTAGGTTGTTTGGAGAAGTGAAATTATCCTGTAGATACTCAAGATCCACGTAGCAGTACTATTTGGAAGATAGATCCCACACAAAGCAACTTATTTAACCAACTAACTAAGTTACCACTGCTTAAGCCTTCAAATGAACAACTACTCTTACACTATGTTGTACACTTTTGTCTTTATCATCTATAAGACATCTGATTTACCCATGAATTAGTAAAGAAATAGCCCTTATCTTGCACTTTTTTTATTTGAATGATATATTTTTTTCTTGACCATTTGTAAAAGTACCGTCATAAACTAAAACTCGTTTCTTTTTTACACAATTGTGTAAGAAACATCTGAAGTGGCAGTTGACATTCCTTTTTCGAGATGTGTGTGTGTGTGTGTGTGTGTGTGTGTGTGTGTGTGTGTGTGTGTATGCGTGTGAAAATGATGTTATAAAATCAGTATCATTTATTTCAGTCATGTCAAATTAGACTATTTTAGGAGACGTTAAATGCTATTTTCAGACTTTCCAGAAATATATCCAGCGGTCACCACAGTCGCCTCTTTGTCAACGCAAAGCCAAAACAGGGTCATTCTGGTCCCCCCAAAAGTGAATAGGTCTGATCTAAATTTAGTTTTATGATCTGTTGTAGACTAAAATAAGAAAAGGGCCCACTTTTGACAGTTAGTTTTAAGATTTTATGAAGGAGAGGGGTCTTCAGAAGGCTGTCTAAGATGGGCGCCGGGGTTATTCAGAAGTCGCATGCAACAAGTGGCGTTTTGTCTCTAGTGCCCTGAAGCAGAAGTATAAGAGGGAGGTGGAAAGGACTGGATTGTGTGCACAAACAGAAAGAGGCGGTCCTGTTGAATTGGTGATATAGGCAAAACACTGGCATCCTGTGGTGATCAAACCTGGCAAATCAGTTCTATGATGGTCCTTTGTTTGAGGTGATTACCACAGCAAGCAACAAAAGAAGCACTGGCCTGGCCTCCATGTTAATTAGGTCTTTTACTCAGTTTATAAAGAAAGGGTGGAATAGCAGGGGCCAGTCACAACGTATCTACTGACAAGATAAACTTGGAACCCTACTTGAGTGGCTCATCTGAGCTGCAAAGGACACAACAGCTCTGAGAATGCCACACTTGTCTGACTGTAGTTACTACAACATGCGAGATGAGATTTCTGGTGTAAGGATTTTATTTTATGTTGTTCTTTTTATGAAAGGAGGTATTTTTTAATTAATTTGGGTATTGGCTGAATCACAGTTGGATACTACTGGGGTTTTAAGATATAATAGCTCTAATTTAGAAACGATGCAACTGGGCTTGATCAAAATGTGTTTAGTACTAATATTAAATTCTGATTTGGATAAACTGATACATTTTAATTAGACAAATGGCTAACAATGTATTCTCAAAACTAGAATATCCTAATTGTGCTTTTTTAATTTCAGGTTCATAACCATCTGGAGAACCCCAAGTATCACCTTCACCCAGCCCAGGCCCAGCAGGTCAAGCAATACCTGACCGTAGGCTCCAAGCTTGCCGGTCAGGCCCACCCTCACCCAGGCCAGGTTTTGGGTACCATGCCCATCATGCGCAATGGACACATTACACCAGTCAGTGACAATAGCACACCTGGGAGCCCTGTCACTCTTTTTACTCTCGCCAACAGCCATGAAAGTGAGGTAAGTAACTCGACTTTTCTGAGCCATTCATCAACATGTAGCATTGATCAGCAGTTTAAAGTCAAGGTTTCGTGATCTGATCACTGTCACGTCCTTTCATGCAAGTGATTAATTGCTAATTTTTAACTTTATTATTCACTGGTAACTTTGATTGTTCTTAAAGCATTTTTAATGGAAAACACTGCAATGGACACTGATTTTAGACTCATTAACATTTTTTTTATTGTATGACACTTAGAATTTCAGCAGAAATAATGACTATATTTTGTATATATATATTGTATGTATATATTTCTATAAGAAAATAATTAATTTTTAGACAGTTTAGCAGATTTTATATTTTAGAGCCTTTTATTATCCCATATTTCTTTCGAACTTATATAAAAGTTGCATACAATAAATGCCAATATTTTTTTTATTTAAGAAATACAAATGTATAGCTATTTTCAAAATACTAATCTTTCTTGCACCTTATTGCAGCTTTACATATCTGTCATTAATATGTGCTGACCGAAATGTCTATTTTGTAATAGTTTCCAGTGGATGAAGTTATTGAGGATCTGATTAGCCTGGAGTCCAGATTTAATGATGGTGGATTGGATGGCATGGATCCCAGCATCATAATGCAAAATAACGTGAGTAAGGTTTATATTTACTTTTTATCTTGGCTTTGGTATTGTTGGCATATTTAAGTACTTTGGAGACCAATACGAACGATTTTAATAATTTTTTCATGGAAAGATATACAATACAGAGCTTGTCTGTAATAGGTTATCCAGTCTGGTAAATGTGTAACAGGGTGTAAATATACATGATTTTGCACTGTTACTAGTTTGGTTCTATTCGAAATGTAAAATGTTGTGATTTTTATACAGTAAAAATCAAGTATCAAGTTTAATTCAGTGATGGGAAATGTCGGAACGACCCTCCAAACGCACAGTAATTGCAAGATCATGTCATGGTTAAAATCAGTCATCAAGCCATTTTGTGCCCAATTATAATTGTAAACCTGTTTAAAATATAAATAATTAAACATTAAAAGGATTTATATAAATTACAGTCCGAATCACTTAACAAAATCAAGAGACAAACTTCTGTCATGCAATAACATTAAATCATAGATCAATTCTACTGAAATATGCTGCCAAGTTCCATGACCAGAGATTTACATACCTGTCATAAAAACTGCATCGATTACTTCATGAAAATGTTTTTTTTTTCAGTTAAATCAAGTTTTTTTTAAATAACATACAGAGTCTTACAAATGATATAGTTCAACATACTATTTCTTGAAATGTATGGTCAAACATTTTAATAATATAAACAAATTATAGAAAATAGTATTAAAAATTGGGTTTTAATATTGAATATAATGCAAACTGTATGTTTGTCAAGTCGGTTTTATAGATATTATATATCAGATATCATTTGTTCTTCTTTGGACATAAAACAAATGTTCTATACAACATTATCTTTATTAAAATTCACCATGTGAAGAATGACCAAACTTCATCCATGATGGCTCATACATCACACTAATGATTTAAACAGATCTGTCAAGATCTTGCACATATGTCTCTTGAAAGCATCAAAAAAGAACTAATAGATCAGACAGCATTTCTCACTGATGTGCTTTAAGAAGTCTTTTGACCTGTCTGGGGTCAGATTAACTTTTAGAAGTCAAAGTTCATGGTGTCTGTGGGTAAAAGACTTAAATGATGTCTGTGTAACAATATAGATTAGTCTCCTAATACAATCAGAGCACTCTTTGGTATGCAGAAAAGTGTTAATGAGTGCAAGTCTTGCATACATCTGCTCTTCTGGCCTCTGTGGAAACTTTTAGATGTTTAATAGTCCAAATATAGGAAGAGTGATAACATAAATGATGAATAGATGGTGAATATATCATAGAGATAAAGATTTGCAAATGCTAAAGAGTGGATAGTCTTTAAAGAATTGCAATTTAGCTGAAACATAAAAATGCACACGCAGGCATCTAGGGAGACAAGCGCTAGCTTTGTTTCCTTGAGAGAGCAAAATTTTTAAAATATTTTGCTGATACGTGCACCTAACAAAGAAGTGCTTGAGTGCTGATTGTAAAGACACCTGAACTGACTCAAGAGATGTGCATCATTGAAACTGTTAAACAGCTTTTCTGCCAAAATAGTATCACACTTGCAAATCTGGAGGAATATGTACGACCTTAAAGAAAATGTTAGAAAAAGCCATTGTTATTTCATGCACATTGTTATATTAGGAACAATAAGTGTTAAACAGAGTCATTTGTTAGCTCCAGCAAAAAAAAATGATGGTGTGTTTGTTTGACATGTCTGTTTGTTGGTGGATGAATGAAGGCTAAAGAGAAGAGGAAGTAAGAGAGAGAGGTAGTGAGAAAGAACGATTATATTTGAGAGAAGCAGTGAGGCATTGGATTGGGCTAATGCCTCAAATCCCAACGGGCTTGTTCAGAAATGATACCATGCTTAAACGGATCAATTCATTTTAATTAGTCATACAGTGCGATGCATCACATCACTCTGCCGTGTCAACATACCCCTGAACACGGATAGGAATGGATTGAAGTTATTACGATGCCAGCAGCCGAGGAACTACAGCAATCTTTCATTTTGATAAGCACTCTCATTGCGTGTTAAGATGAGGACCCACAAACACACCAAAGCTAACAGCCAAAGTGCTCATCTCACCATAAAACTGTCTGACCTTCTGTGAAATTATGAATTTGTAATTTCATTTACAAACGAATGTAGAAGTGCTAAAAAAGTGCTAATATCTGTTTCTTTGTGTTTCCTGTACTGTGGATGCAGTATATCAAGTATATCTTTAATGTACACTTTAGTTGGGGTGTTCCTGAAATTCATTTAATTCTGTTTATCTTCCTGTCTGTTAAAAGGTGGCCCTTAACGGAAACATGCTGGAGGTGTTTGGCAGTGACCAAGGTATGACTGCCTCACATGGTGGACTGACACTCCCCTCATATCCCACAAAGCTCTCGGTAAAAAGGGAAGTCACAGGTACGGAGCACAGCTGCCAAAATGCACAGCTGTAAAAAATAAATCTACTGTAAAATTAGAAAATACAATAAATATTCTGAAGACACCGAGTAAAAAGTGTACAGAACAGCTGTATCTTAAACATACATCTTGGTTTGTATTTCTTATTCTGATTTTATAGAGATTATCAACTCTCTTAGTTGATCTATCTAGTTAGAAGAATCTAGTTTTACAGAACCACAAAGTGCTATTTTATTTTTCTAATGTTGCACTATTTAAAGTACATGCACAAGTAGTCATTAGACTCACCTAAAAGAAGAATATTGCAATACAAATAATTTGTGAACTATTTCTTCTAATGAAGTCATTTTGCCAGAAGCTGAAGATGAGTTAGACATCGTTACACTTTTATGACAATTGTATATTATGTAATTTATTAGGGTGGTGGTGGTTAGACTTCCATAATGATCCCTGTAATTATAACAAAAATTAATATAAATATATACCAACCAGGCATAACATTATGAGAACTCAAAGGTGGAATGAATACAACTGGTTACCTCTTCAATACCTGTTAGTGGGTGGGGTATAGTAGGCAGTCAGTGAACATTGTTTTCTTTAAGTTCATGTTAGAATCATCCAAAATGACTGTTGGAGGGATTTGGTGATGGTCTACTCTGGTCAGTGTCTATCAAAAGTGGTCTAGGGGAAGCAAAGGCTGCCCTGTGTGTTCTGTTCCAGCCGACAAGCTAGTGTAGCTCAAATTGCTAAAAAAGTAAAGAAGCTGGTTCTAATAGAAAGGTGTTGTGAATGTACAGTGTTTGTCATGCACAGTTTGTCATGCACTGTACATGTTAGGGCAGCAAAAAAGTGTTAAGTAATCCAGGACTAATTTATTTCTTTTAAATTCAAGAAGATGCCAATAATTTTGCAACAATGACCACTTTGTTACTTTAGTGTCTCAGTTCACATTGTTCATGTCTCATTTTCATGCTTCAACTAAGAAAACGAGGTGGAACTTTTCGTGCGGTGCATGTACGGTCTGTAAGAGACATTCTGTATGAATGCCATGCATGAGTTAATTGATTTAGGAAATATTAAGGATGCCTCAAGAACTCCTCACTCCAATAGGATAATTACTTAATAACTATCTGTTTCACACAAGTGTGCAGTAGCACAATAAGTGGTTACACTCAGATTAAATGCACCTATTGAATCAGCAGAAATGAATCGCGAAATCTAATCACAGATCCCAATTACCTAATTTGCAGGAATGTGAGCAAGATTTGTAATGCTAGAGATGCTGGAGAAGCATTGCTCCAACATTCTGCATTGCTTTGGTACATCAGCATATTTGAGGAGTTAATCGTCAGCGAGGGCATAACAGAGGGCACAAAGTTTCTCTATAAAGAGCTACATAACTGGGGTTACGTAACCAAGCGAATGGCCATGATTTTTCACAGCAAAGATAGAAATTGTGATAAAAAAATTATGATGCCAACGAGACTTGAATTCTGATGTAGTTTGTATACGACATATTTTGCCCTCTACACATTAATATGAACTTTCTATTTTATTTTCTTAACCATTGTCCCTTTTTATTCCTACAGAACACAACACCAGAGTCTTAGCAAAAGAGAGACAAAAGAAAGACAATCACAATCTAAGTAAGATTTCTCGATTAGATGATAAAATCTACAAGACTTATCAAATGCACAGTTTTTTCCATAACTGGGCATATCGTGTGTTCTATAACTATTATTTTCCTATTATGCAGTTGAAAGGAGACGAAGGTACAACATTAACTACAGAATTAAAGAGCTTGGAACTCTAATACCCAAGTCCAATGATCCGTAAGTAACAGCTTCACCTTTTTTTTTACATTTTTCATTACTACAAAAGGCAAATATCAAGGTAATTTATTTCATAATTATTTGATTTATTTATGCTAAAACAATTGCTAAACTAGGACAAGAGGCTTTACTCCCTATGGTGTTTTTATTCTCATTCCCAGTCATAGTGACATAGAAACTAATAAAAAAGCAAACAGCTTGATAATTCAAATGAGTAAGAAAGAGAAACATCCTAGAAATAACAAATCACTAATAAACAAACTGCATGAAATTACTTCAAATATCAATGGCAAACAAAAACAAGATGGCAAGATGACAGCAAATTGGCCATACTTTTTTCTGGATGGTGAATTTACCAATCAGCCAATTTTGTGGTACAATACTCACAATTAAAGATATCGGAAGACTTGGAAACATGGAAGACTTGTTTTCAGAGGATCCTTCCAACAAAACTGACAGACTTAATATAAAACAAATGATCATTGAAATATTAACATGTGCCTTTGCCATACATATAGTCAATATGTTGCTGGTCAACATATTGACCCAAACTACCTTGAATGAGATGAAATCAATTGTCAGTCAATTGATGATAACACTTACCTTTACAAGACATTGTTAAGGCTGAATTGCTATCTTTAAATATACACTGCTTAATGTCAATTAGTCAGTAAGCAAAACTGTCTTTTTGAAACAACCTGGCCAGCATCTGGACTACGTTAAAATAATGCAGTGAGAAAATTAACAACACAAAAAGCCTTTTGAACTAATAACAAAAAGGTCCACATCAATATTCATCAACCTTAGTAAGGCAATTTCAATCAAAAGTTTAAGCACTACTGAATTTCTGGCTTACAGTTCCTAATGTCCTAGCTTAAATTGACTTTTCCAAATTTATATAGAAAAATTACCTTTGTCACTGTGTTATTAGCATACAGTAAAGAATTATTAGCATTGATCAGATCAGCGTCTGCTTCAAACTAAAAACCAATTTTACAACACTTTCTTCCTTTTAAAAGTAATAGAATCAGCAATGGCAGCACTTTGCTGTAGCTTCCAAAGTTCCCTTTGTCACCTTTAGCCTCACCTATTTTTACTCATGGATTAATTTTACTACAGAAGAGCCATGGCATGGACTTTCTGCCGACACACTTAACTATTCTATTAAATTTTCCATTTACAGGCAACGTAATGTCTAAGATGAAGAATTGGCAATGTAAATCACCATTTCTTAGTGCTATAAAGGGAGGTGCTTTGTGAGGGTATTTTTCCTGTGCTTCTGCTGACGTGAGGCATGTGAGAAAAGGGTTATCTTTCCTGTTCTTCGGCAGTGATATGCGCTGGAACAAAGGGACTATCCTGAAGGCCTCAGTGGAGTACATTAAGTGGCTACAGAAAGAGCAGCAGCATACGCGAGAGCTGGAGAGTCGCCAGAAGAAGCTAGAGCATGCCAACAGGAAACTGCTGCTCAGGATTCAGGTACGAAAGTCAAATCCAGGAAATGAAAGATTCTCGAATCTCTTTGTTGAACTGTTGAAAGTCACTAGCAAATTATTAAGTGAGCTTTAGTCAAAGAACACATCTAGAATTAACTTGTAAGGCTTAACGACACAGGAAGGCTTAACTTCTCTTTTCCTCCTATAAAAGTCAGTATTGTCAACATAAAGATACTGACAAAGTTCTGATCACAGACATCGATGAAGGAGGCTTTTAATATTTATTAGTATTGGGGTTCCATAAAAAGAGTGAGTAACAACAGCTTTATGTGTGATGGGTTGCTATTTATTTTGTATATAATTTTGACCCTCACCAACTAGCCATCACTGGAAAACTCACTTTGCTGCATTGTTTTAGTTGCTCGAATTAGTGGTTTGTGATGCGCATCGTTGATTTGACATGATATGTTGTATGCCGCCAGTGACACAACTCTCCTGATTTATCCCGGCTTGGGACTGGTAGTTGGATGCACTGGTTTATGCATCCTAAAGTTAAATGTCTCGAAATAATCTAGCTGCATGCGTTTAGATCAGGGGTCACCAACGTGGTGCCCGCGGGCACCAGGTCGCCCGCGAGGACCTCATGAGTCGCCCGCGGGCC
>JAOTRQ010000009.1:1278335-1289435 GCA_028565875.1 Hoplisoma paleatum | reverse complement strand
CACACACACACACACACACACACACACACACACACACACACACACACACACACACACACACACACACACATTCACACGAAAATCCAGATGTGCATTTTGCACAAGATCACCCCCCATTTTGCACATCTGCCAGCCGAGAACATATCTAAAGAAAGACGCCTGAAGGATGTGTAAAGACATGGAGACGTGCTGAGCGCCTCAGAGCTGGAGGCAGAGAGAAATCTGCTTAGATACTGACCATATGGAATAAAAAAGATTCACTTATTAAACCAGCATGGACTACTTTCATTTCTGATTTGTGTACAAAATATTAAGTCTCTGCTACTAATTGCTGAACATTTTGGCCACATCCATGTGAAAATATTTGGCTTTCTTTAGTAAACAGACTGTGAGGCTGATTTGTTGCAGTTGTGGGTTTGGGAATGGTGTCACCGAACAGTATTGTTGTCTGTCAATTTTATGTGTTTTGGATGAAGAGTGGCATACTGTATGTGGAAAATTCATCTTAAATTCGATCATTTAAAATATGGGATATTGACTATTCTCATTTCCACATTTGTTGCAATTTTTTAATATTTAATATTTTTACTAATTAAACATTACAGTTTGACCCTGGTTAGCCCAGTATTAGGCAAAAACATTTACAACTACAATGTTAAATTTTATGACCAGGTAGTAATATTTTAGAAGTAGTCCAGGAGAAATGTAAGAACCATGATAATTATTAACCCTTGTCGAGCCATAAAATATGAAAACAAACAAATATGGTTTTATCTAAAATCTCAAATAAAAAAGTATGGGACATGCAAATGCATTCCATTGCAATTTTGGCAAATAGATTGACCTGTGTTAGCTTAAATTGTGTCAAGAGGACATTACAATAATGTCAGAGCATTCTTTATGGCATGTTAAGAGTAGTCGTGCATCATGGATTTCTCTTCGAGATGTATCATTCATGACAACATCTCATTAGCATATGCGATATAGCTCAAAAGAAAGCATTTAGAATTATGCTCATGCTGGAGAGAATAGAACTAATAATATCACTATATGTGAGAGTGATTTGTGCAAATAAATTAACGGACATATTTTGTAGAGTTCATAGATCTATTCTAATTTCTTTTAAAAGAGGCACATGTCGTATTAAAGTAAACAAAATAATTTAATAAAAAGGTCCAATGTTCATGTAAGGGTCATTAAAAGTCTTGGTGTGTACCAATGCACAATCGTGTTGTATGTGGACATTCCAAGGCGCTTACATAAGATTTCGTTTGTTAACTGTTATTGTTTGTTCAATTTGTATCATACATTTTTATATCAAAATTTGCTATTTGTTTTACAATCATTTATTAACAATTCAGTTTTGCTCATTTTTATATCAGTGAAGTAAATTAAAAATTTTCATAAATGAGCTGCTCACGCTTATTCACATTTCCATTAAGTTGGACACTGTAAAAATAAGAATGTGCTTAAGTCTGATGTGCACCTGGGTCTTAAAGGAATTGGTTTACCACACGTTACTTCCAAAACTCACCAAAGATTAATATAATTAAGACATCCCGTTTACACATTTTGCACTGTAAGATGTATTTTGCACATTATTAAACTAGCTAACTAACTCTAAAATGTAAATAACACATACAGTCACACCTTAAATAAAAAAAGATTCTTTAATTCAGTGTCACCAGTGAACCATGTTTTTGGACTGTGGAATGAAAGTCCAAAAGGAAACCCACAGCGAAACAAGGAAAAGATACAAACTCCTCACAGAAAGGACTTGAACTTTCTGGGTATTAAACCCATGATTTTCTTGCCATATGGTGATTGTGAAATATTTAATATAGAACCTATGCCCTTATGTTATAAACTTGCTCGTAACACATTAAACTTAAGAAGTTGTAAGTTAACTTATCTGATATTAATTGATCTATACATAACATGGATATTACAACAAATACTGTTAGACACCAGTGTGTTGTGGATCGATTCCTATTAACAATAGACGTTATGTGCTAAAAGAACAAAGTATCAGTACCAAGATTTAATAAGCACCCCGAAAACCTTGTTATGATTTGCCATTCTACTTTGGATTCATCAGGGAGGGTGCAATCAATTTTTCCTGTTGATGTGAGAATATTTATGTAGATGCAGCAAATATTTCCCATGCTATCAAAAAACAAAAGGGGTAAAAGCTTGGTCGGCATATAAAAGCCAGCAGAAGCATCTTTGAAGGTTCTCCTTCAAAGCAGCACTAGTTCACACAGCCACGTCAGGGGATTTGTGTTATTAATTGAAGTTAATTTTCTGGGATATCAGTTTGCCAGGCACGTGGAGAAGATTGATGGCCCCTGCACATCTCCCTGGTGCTGGGAAATGACACTGTTCCTTCACAGGCACTAGAGCTTTTATCATCCAAAATCAAATTATAAACAGGGGGGCGCAAGATCACTGCAACCTGGATATGGGGGGATATGCCAAAGATTAATTATGCTTGCCAGGGTTAAAAATGGAAAAAAAAATAAAACGAGCAAAAAGAGGAAGAGAACCCGAAATGTGCCTGTGTATTTGTATGTCTGACAGTTGGAGATTGAGGTTTGGTGAAAGAGTGAAGTCAGTCAGACAATGGGTAATTAGCGAAGGCTAGCTCTAGTCAAAGGCACTAAGGACACAAGCTCTATTTTGATTTCTCACCCTATCTCTCTTTTTGTATACAATGCAGAGGACGACAATATGAACCCTGCATTTAATTAGAGCTTTTTGATACCCATAGGAGCGCAGTGCCCTGGGGCATCCTAAAAACTGACTGACACCCGGCAGCCCCGGATGCTCTCTGCACTCCAATTAGAGACGCACCAAGCTGGGAGAAGTCCCACCCCACCACCCCCCGGCACAGTCATACACACACACAGTCACAACACACACCTTGCCGAATTGGCATTGGAATTAAACTCCATGCCAAGATACCCTAAAGAGCAGCCGATGCAAAATACGCAAGTTTGTACTCAAGTTCACCTAGGTGCCGGGTGCCGTCTTCGGAGCCTGGCCAGTTTGTGGAGAAAAACGGCTGCACATGCCATGAAGCCATGTGAAATATTTATGCCATGGAAGCTAAATAAATAATAACAAAAGGAAAAGATTTGCCTTGTTATGCAGGTGTATTTTTAATGTGCTGGGACATCCCAGACGACACACTATTTTTGACTAGTTTTGTTTACTAATGCAAACAGCATGTGCATTATGCAATGCCTTGCTCTGATCTGCACTGTCACAAGTTTAGTAAACAACCCAATTCTCTTATGCCAACAAGATGTTACTGTAAATAATGGATATTTGGTTAGGACTTGCCAAAAAGACTGTATTGATGAATCGTAATTGTTAACACGCTTGCTAGGTGAATGTCAACCTGCACAAATAAATCAGAGCTTTGAACAAATACTCAATAGCATAAACTATTTTACCAAATAAACTATTTTAAATATTTCACATTTTCTTATGGCACATGCACTGTATTACATTTACCATTCTAATAGCATATCAAATGATTTAATGTCAAAAGAAGAAATGAAAATGTCAAACAGGCATTCAGAATAGGTCAGGGATCTATAAAAAACCTGACATCTGGAGAAACTCTGGATATATGAAAAAGAAACCCAGAGAAGACCTAAGATATGTAAAAGTTAGGAAGGCACTGCCATAACAGGCCACAACTAAAGTGCCCTTGAGGAAGGTATCAAGCCGTTAACTGTGTGGTGAAAACGTATTCTAAATTGATTTGTATAGTCAAGCATGATGACATCTTTAAATCATCTTTAAGAAGATGATTTTATGTTAGGATGATGTGAAAGTGGTGGCAAATCAGTAGTTACACAGTTATCCAAAAAAAGCATCACCTAAAAAAAGCCGACGGTGCAGAAGAGATTTTTACAGTAGTCTCAAAGCAATACAACAAAACAAAATGCAATAAACCACATTTAAAAGTTCTCCTCATATACATAGTTTTAACACCACGTGTCCTTATTGACACAACTTCCATAGTTATCAGAAACTTACAATGGCATTACTTTTAAAATGGGAAATAAAAACAAATAAAAATATATAAATAAAGACACATTGTATTTTATCTGTCTGACAAGTGTTGTAACATAGACACCACAACACCACGATAATTTCCTGCAAGTAATGAAAATAAAGTAGAACCTCTGTTTTTGGATGTTTCTACCAAAATCTGGAAATTTCCTCTGAAGTATAGTAATAGCAGTAATTCAGAAAATGACCACTAGCTTGCACACATTTCTCCTTGTATGGGCTAGTTTTTGTTTTGAAAAGAGGCTCACTTTCTTCTTGCTGTTTTGTCCTTGTTTTTTGGCTTAAAATGCTTCGGTGGCTGCTTTGCACTTACTGAATAAACCTTTTTTGAACCAATGACACCTTCAAAATGTGTGAGCTGACAATGATCATATTGTTATAGGTATTAGAATCTTAGAATCTTGAGAACTTTTAAACTACAGAATTAATGTTTGGAATTGCAATAAATTCCTAATCTGTTCCAAGAGTTCTGAGCTCTGGATCAGAAAACTAATTCTAGGTAGGCTATCTGACCCACTCTCATCTAGAGTATAGTATCTACTATACGATTATGAACAAAAACTATAATTTATCTTATTCCAGCTCAAACGTATGTTTGGTGCATATTAATGACAAAAAACAAAAATTACTGATCTATTCCATGAATGCTGGAGAAATAGGTCTGTACTGTGGTTTCCACGTGGGCTGTGAAGATTCATCCTATTTTTGTGACTTTCCTCATTTTGGATTAACTTTTGACCAATTTGCAAGTCATTTTTATACATATTTTTGACAGTCAGTAACTCCTGTTTTAAATGAAACCTGAACAGACATTGTAATAAAGCACAAACTGGCTAAATCTTAAGAGAATTTGTTCGATGAAACACAGGGAGAGCAGTTACGCTAGTGGACACTAATAGCTAAAGCTGAGGCTTAGCCTAATCCCTGAGCTGAAGTGGCGCAAATGCCCCAAAGAAGCAGAGCTGCATCTCTGATCAGAGAGCAAGTGATATAAAAGTTAATCAATCAAATTCTAGTTTCTAAAGTTCTCAGTTTATTTACTGATTTTTTTATTCACTGGAATTTTAAGTCAGTCACAGGCGATTTTGTACCTCCAATTTATCTCATTTGCATGTTTTCTTGAACGATGGGAAACTGAAAATCCCAAAGGAAACCTGCAAGAACATGCAAACACCACAAAGAAGGGAATTGGACAATCCTCTAGGGAATCAAACCAGAAAAAGTTTTTGCTGCGCAACAGAACCAAACCATATATGCACAAAACTTACAATAACCTTGCTGTGGCACAACTGTTTGCTTTAGTTGTGTATAAAAGTCAATGAGTTCCTTGAATTCTCTGAACTATTCCAACAGGTGCTTCTATGTCCAAACATTGCAGCTTATTCAAAAACATCTGCTAACTTAGTTTTCAGTCTAAACACTGGATCCACACAGCTGCACACATCCAGTTTAATACACAGATTCCCATCTACATAACCAAAAAGTGGACCCTCCTCATCTTACTTTTGAGGTTTAATTAAACCCCACATTGTACCACACAACCTCTGAGCCACTAGTCTCCCTTGACTTTATCCTCTACCCAAGACTTGTGAAAGACAAACGATGATAAATAACAAGAGACTTAAAAAAATCATAATGTCATTAATTCACTTTAAAAATAAAATACTGTATTTGATCTTATATTTTTTATCATAATGATGTATTATCATTTATTTCTAAGGTAGATACAAACTTTTAAACAAAAGCTTAAAATTTCTATTTACAAACTTAAAGCACACATTATATAATTAAATGAATAATGCATTTAAAATTATTCGCATATAATATTGTAGCTGAAACAAAGTAGACTTCATGACTAACAAATGTAGCATTTGAAATGCATGTGATGTCCACTCTCAGAGGTCTATTCTCAGTGTACTGTATTTTATATTTATTTTACACGTCATTTAAAAACAGTGATGGAATAATCAGCATTGTTAATCTTTTATATGTCAGTACTAGTAAAGGATGATTGTTCCAGCTGGAGTTTACAATGTTCAAAACAATCATCACTGATTTGCTGGAAACATTGAGACATATACATCAGCTATGAAAGCAGTGACTAAGCATTCATTTCTCTTTCTCCAAGCATTCTTGAAGGCACGTATAATTGTTATGATTTTGTTTGGTCATGGACATATTCCTGTTATCAAGGCCTGAGGTCTCTGGAAATCAACAATATCCTTCTCATGCGATGCTATATTATATCAATTCGATGACTTACCGAAACATGTTACAGGAGATAAAGTGCATTTCAAAACGAGGATGTAGTCACTATGGTGCATATGCTCTGGTATGTAAAATACAAAATAAATAAATAATTATACATTTTACAGGCATACAAGCTGTAGACAAGTCTGAAGGTTCTCGTCTGTCATGAATTTACACATAAACTATAATTAGTTTGAAGGCCATGTTGTTACTAAAATAATTTAATAATAATTTGTTATTAAATAATTTGTTTCATTTTTTCAATGTTAGATTTTGGTTCAGGGAACTATATGTAACAAAGCATTTGGTGACATTTTAGCTTGTGTGTTTTTAGATTTTTAATAAAAGCAACACATTTTACTCATTTTACAATAATATACAAATCTATTTACATATTCCACAGATTTAGAAAACAAAATTCAAGCCATTTTCTTGGCCAGTTATTTGTAATTAGAAATCCACTATTATTTGAAATATACTTTAATCATGTTTGATTGTTATTAGAATGTGAAATGAATTCAATATATTTTGTATTAAATATTATTGTATTATATTATACTACAATTACAAAAGAAAGTACAATAAACGAAAACAGCAAATCAGTATTTAATATATCATTTTTTTTTAACAATTCCCTCCTTTGTCTGCTTGACCATTAAAACATTTCTTTTGCAGTGATGTTTATTATTGTCGTCTTTATTTAATTCATTTTCTACCTAATTTTGTGATTAGATTTCTTAAACATATTTCTACACTCCAACAATCTGAAGGCCCATATTTTGATATGTTAGTAAAGCTTCATGTCAGTCAGATGAGTTGAAGGAGACGAGCAGATAGTATAAGCCTCTATGTAATTTTTTTTTCATTTTAAACATTTGCAACACTTATACTGTATACAAAGCAACTTTAAGCAACAAAACTTTTCAACATTTTGTACAGCATGATTTTTTTCCTTGGGTGAGATATATGAATTGCTAAATAAATTGTATTTTATCTTAATTGCACTTTTGATTGTCATTATTATCAAGAAAGCATTTTGTGTAATTTTTAATCAACCTCCACAAATCCATAAAACATGTATTTTGTCTTGAGAGAAAAATGATCAAAACATTATATGCAGAGACGTACAGTTTGATTAGTAATGGATTTTGATCACAGATACTTTCAGGTCTATTTCAGTAAGCTCGTCAATAATCTGTTCATTAATCCTTGGTGTACTGAATGAGTCAAACTAATGCACCAATATGGAAAAGTCAACGCTTCATGAGGTCAGTCATCAGACTGTGGAGCAAATCTCTGACACGGGCTACACCAACTCACCAGCTGTAAGTCATTACAATTTGTTACAGATTCTGTATATCAACAAGAAAAACATAAAATAAAGAGTTCCATATGTTCCCAACGCCATTTGTGTGTTGGATTTTAAACGGTTTGGGGTAATTTAACATGATCCGTTTGTAGTTCAGGCTCCTTCCAGCACATTCTATTCCTTGAGACTTGGAAGGGAAATTGGCAGATATATACAAAAAAACTCACATTGACACAATACTAAAGCTAAAAACAGTCATACTGAACAACAGTCATGTTGCTACGTGTTAATTGAAGCATTATTCCCTATAGTTGTTCATCATATTTCTCTTTCGTTGTTAGTAGAAAACCTGATGCATCCTAATTGTGAGTGTAATCTTGAACCCTGCATTGCCTAATGGGGCAAAATGCCAACAGTGTAAAACAAACACCGTCCTCGTGCTGTGACACAGCTACATTAAAGCCTCAGCCTCTGACAATGCACCACTAAACTGTTGTAAACACCTCTTCCCTCTTAGTGAGGGAAGCTAAGAGCAATCTGTAGCTAAATTAATGAGTGGGTTCCTGCCGTCCGTGCCTGGCGCTGTGCCAGCCTGCAGCAGGCGGTTTGAGGAATACGAAGAAAAAAAAAACAGTGTAAAAAAGGAGTGCCAGTGCAACTGAAGCATAACAGTGGAGGATGTCAATGTATTCCAGATTTGTGTGAATAACTGTGAAATGTATA
Organism: Hoplisoma paleatum; assembly: GCA_028565875.1. Lineage (NCBI taxonomy): Eukaryota > Metazoa > Chordata > Actinopteri > Siluriformes > Callichthyidae > Hoplisoma > Hoplisoma paleatum. Next base: position 1,281,067 of record JAOTRQ010000009.1, on the reverse strand, counting down.
TCGATAAACCTGCCTGCAGTTCAAAGTAACAGCGTGCATGGACTGAGCTTTAACCACACACATACACACACGCCACAGGGCACTGGGTTGAGCTCATTTACAAAGTAGCTAGTCTGAGAACCCCAGCCCACATCCCACCTCCTTTTCTTGCTTCAAAGCAACTTTATTAGAGAAAAGATTAGGCCACACTTAACCCCTAATGAGCCATAGGAGAAGTCAGAAAGAAAGCTTCTCCGTGCCAGGTTCTTATTTTATAGTTTCAGTATGACTCAATTGATGGAGGCAGATCACATACTGAATGGTCTGAAACACATCAACCGTCTAGATTTCTCCATCCAAGCACCTAGTTAGGTTCACTTCACGTGGCCTGAAGCAAGTGAACACCCTTAATGATTCAATCGTAGGTGTTTCAGCAACACCATTTCGAAATGTGTTTAAAATTATCATTGAAAGTTTTAGGGAAGAGGTTCGGATACACTTTTTCTTCATATTCAAATTTAGCACAAGACATAGTGTCTGTCTTGTAACTTGCCTCGGTGCCTCATGCCAATACAGGAAACTCTCTAAGAAAAGAGAACTACATTTGTTATTCCTGTTGTGCACGTTCACCATGGTTTGGTGTGTTTTTTCCTTTTACAGTCAATAACAGGTCAGGTTCCACTAGCATGCCAGCTGACATCTCCCCCTGTAAACTAAAAAGGGTGAAATAATCACAAACTATCAAATTTGCAAATAAAATGCACTTGTACACATGCACACATAAAGAAATCCAAACTTAATTGTGAGACAATTGCACAAACAGAAAAGGCATTATTAAAACAAGTAAAACATAGAAATTAAGTCAATGTAAATAATAAAATTAAAAAAGCAAATAGTCATACACGTAATGTTTTGTTAATTTAATTTAAAATCTGCTAGAACAATAAATTGAACTGAAGTTCACCCTAAATGGAAACTACTCTCATTTTCTCATTTCTTTTTCCTTCCTTTACAGTTTCCTCCTTTCGTTTTTTTCACAAAATAGGCCAAGGTAACTTGCAATTGGCCTCCCGAGGGAAAAGTGTGATATTTAACTACAGCTACAGTGGCATTTACTAATTTTATATGTGCAGAATTTATGTCAGATTCTTATTCACAGATTTGCAGAGAGCAGAGCAAAGGTGCCGCTCTTTGTCCACTGTGTATACAGTGGTATTAAGTGAACTATTCACAACACGTCCTGTGACATGTGCGTTGCTATTTTGTCTATAACTGCAGCACTTTCCCCCTTGCGTCACAATTAAAGTCTAACCTTAGCATTTGAAGATGGAGACCTGAACAAGGAGGCAATTTGTTGAGAGGGACTTTTAAGAAAGGTAAATGCAAAAAAGACAGAACATTTTATTCTGTGTCTATTTTGAGGGCAACTAGGAAATACCACAAAAACACAATGTTTCGATTCTGTATTACAGCTCAAGACAAGGATGTTTCCTTAGCTTGACCATAGAACCATATCTGGTTACACTCTACACTCTTGGGTGGCACAGCTTTCAATTGACAAGATCACTGTTCGTATTTGTATACATTTTAATTATTATAATTATAAATTTCCTGTGGGGGTTGCATGTTCTTTTCATATTTGTGTGGTCTATGCTTCCCCTACAGTTCTGACATGCAGTCAGATTAATTAGAGATACTAAAGTCCCTCTAGGTGTGTGTGTGTGTGTGTGTGTGTGTGTGTGTGTGTGTGTGCGTGCGTGCGTGCGTGCGTGCGTGCGTGCGTGCGTGTGTTTGTGTGTGTTTTTCCTCCAATAATCTTGTAACCAGAGTTTTCTGCCTCTTGCCCAGTGAATCAGACCTAAAACAACTACTACAACTAAGGATACTACTCTGGATACTCCTGACTAATTGTATATAGTACGAATAGTAGTATATATTACGTGTATGTCTTTGCCCATTTCAGTCGTTTCTGACTCTTGGGTCACTCTGTGGACCGCTACCGATTCCCAAAGTTACTCAGCAATTATATTTTTATGGAGTAGGTTGCCAGGTCTTTCTCCAACTCCGTATCGCTACAGGGATCTTGTGTGTGAGACTATCAGACAACTTTATACATTTCCGATCAACCTAGTGCATTTTTTTGGACTGTGGGAAGAAACCAGAGTACCCAGAGGAAACCCACACTGACACGAGAACATGCAAACTCCGGCCCAACCCGGGGATCAAACCCAGGACTTCTTGCTGTGAGGCGACAGTGCTGAACCACTTAGCCACCGTGCCACCAGTAGTATATATAATGCTAGTAATAAATAATAATAATAATAATAATAATAACATAAATTGCAATTAATAATGAATTAATTAATTTATAATTATTTAATGCTAAATTATAATAATGAATAAAACGTAATTAATTAATAATAGTAATAAGAAGTATGAAAATGTGTTTTTTTTCAAGATATCAGATGATGTGACTTATTTTAGCTTTGTTTAAGGGGGCTGCCACTGCTGTTTGTCATCTGCATTGTAGTTTTAGCCTAGTTTTTATAAAGGATACTGTAAACTCTTGTTTGTCCAGATTTAAATCTTGAAGATCAAACAAATGAGTTCTGCATTACCAGATGATTTACTGGTGAATACTTATTTTCACCAGTGTCAATCTGGCATAGGTGGGGCCACACACACACACGCACGCACACACACACACACACACACACACACACACACACACACACACACACACACACACACAC
>JAOTRQ010000009.1:1159555-1170436 GCA_028565875.1 Hoplisoma paleatum | reverse complement strand
GTCTGTCTGTCTGTCTATCTATCTATCTATCTATCTATCTATCTATCTATCTATCTATCTATCTATCTATCTATCTACCTATCTATCTGTCTATCTGTCTAACTGTCTAACTGTCTGTCTATCTATCTATCTATGTATCTATCTATCCATCTATCTGTCTGTCTAACTGTCTAACCCTAGAGTTTTCAGCCAAATAGTAAATACATGCATTTTTAAAGACCTCTTTAATCAGCTAAACCAACTTTACAACACATAAACATGTGCAGAGTACTCTGGTGTGAGTAATTTTTAAATTAACAAATATTATGTGTAAGGCTAGCAAGTGACTTTTTTTCAAGTAGGAAAAAGTGCCCTTGTAAAGTTTCATAAATGTTAAAAAAAATAATGTTACTTATCGCAGTACTGTGATTTACGTGACTGCTATTTAAAACCTAATCTCAGACAAGTTTGTGTTTTACTCATTTATTTTCCTCTAAAAACATATATGGGCAATCCTACTGCATAGCGCATCTGCAGCCTGGGAGGACGGAATGTTTGATTATAATTATAAAGAAGGCTATTGATCTTGCAGCTTTAATATGTTGTGAAAGCTGCACTGTTTGACTGCCTTTTTCATTAGCCAGCACGGCCTTCCCGTGTGTGTCTTCAGAGGCAGGGAATTAAAACAGCCCCCTTTTTCTGTTTGGACTGCTTGGATGGAACCGGCCACGAAAGGTCAATACAAAATTAATATGGACATTAATATTCTTAATGCAGACCTTAAACACACACGGTCTCCGCTTTGACCAAGCCCTGTACAATGTCACACCTTGAGGTACTAAGGTAGCACTGGGCACAAGGCACCTGCTGAATCTGGGTATGCATTACCTTCAACGGCATATTACACATAGTAAAGGAAAGCAAAGTAATGGCTCAAATGACTCATTTACCGGATTCTGAAATGGGGTGGGGTATATACGCAAAAGGTTACAAGTATAGCAATCTTAAGGCAAATTTGACTGATAAAATTTATTAAAGGCCAATGCTGGATCTTAATGCTAAATCTAAATCTAATAGGTAATTATATCACAGTAAAGAACCCATTTTGCATGTTTAAAAAGCAGGTAATCATTTTGAAGTAATTATTTACGCCTGTAAAAATGAGCCACAGAGGGTGAAAACATGAAGAAAAGGGGTCTGTTGACATTTAGTTTCCAATGATAAAATGATTGCTTGGCAAAAGAATCCCCATCTGTGTGTGTGTACCTGCTGTTATTTATGGGATCATGTTGGAAAATGCACACTGCAGATGCCAGTAATTAATCCACCACACAATTAGACATTGTATCAAATCACAGCTGAGTGCAATTAACATAGGGGGGGTTCCCATGGATCACACTGGCACTGCCGTAGCGTTGGTGAAGAGAACACTAATTCTAATCTTTAACCCAAGACCGCATGTGTTGGTCTACTTTAATGATGCTCTAAATGATGTTGATGGAAAATAATCTTTTTTTCCATTGAATTTTTTTTCACAGACTGATTAACTCAACTGAGGTGTTTAATTTTCTTAACAACGTAAACATTGCTGCCCCATTCAGCATCCAGACTGGCGAGCCAGAATTTTTTTTAACCTTAAAAGCTTCTCACCTGTCTTTAAAAGATGTATTTACAAAACCACATTAACATGTACAATTTGTATACCTTTCTTTGTGTGTGTTTACTTGTTTCCAGTCGTATCAGACTCTTGGCTGCTCTGTGGATCACTTCGTGAAAGTTTCTTAGCAAGTGTTTGTACAGAGTAGGTTGCCAGGTCTTTGGTGCTCCCTGCAGAAGCACAGAAGAGTGAAAATATTTATCAGGACATGTATCCAAACACCAAGAATCTCTTTTGAAATAAGACTTGAAATCAGCATGTACAATTGAAAACAAAGAAATCAATTTGTAATGCACTCAACCACCATGGCCTGTATGAACGCTCACCATTGGTAAACAAAGCATGTTGAAACGTGTGTAAAGTTTGCTCAACGGCTTTTAATGATGACTGTGAAATTATGGGAGTTAAGGAATTATGGAGACCAAACTTGAACTCCTTGGGTGCATTAATGTCCACAATGTTTGGAGGTCAAAAGGCACTACCTATCACTCCCAAAACACTATACCAGTATATAACAGTGAAGTTTAGTATCTGAAAATGTGTGGCTGTTTTTCAGTAGGAAAAACTAGCACAGTTAATTGAACTGAAGGAAGGTTGAATGGACAAATGTACCTTGACATTCTTAATAAAAGTCTGCTCCAGTCTACCAGGATGATGAAGATGAAAGTGAGTGGACAATTCAGCAAGTCCATGATCCCAAATACAGCCAAAGAATCTTTCAATTTGTTTCAGAGAAAGAAAACAGAATTCAGAATACTCTTTCACCTTTGTGCCTTTTTACACACGTAGGAATTATCCCTCCACTTGTAAGTCAATCCGTACAGTGAAACACACATTAGTGAACACACACTAGGGGACAGAGGTGAGCACACATGCCCGATGGCATGGGCAGCCAGAGCTACGGCGTCCAGGGAGCAGTTAAAGACTTGTGCCTTGCTAAATCAAACCTGCCCATTTATTTAACTACCAGGCCACATGTGGGATCAGATATTATGTCATGCTTATGAAGCAGAGTTAACAGTGAATGAATAACAGGATGACAACCGACAAGCGTCTTTCTAGGGTACCACCGTCTTGTTGGTGACCGACAACTTCTGTTAGGGAAAGCACAGAGCGAGGAGACCTGCCAACAAGCCAATCTTTCAAGACTTAAATGGAAATGGTTCTGATTTCTGTTGTCTATATGAGCCAGAGCTTGCAGATATTCCTCACTGAGCATGAGAGCAAGACTAGCACAAAGCCACCAGCTAAGGCTACATGTGGCCTTGTAACACTCCCGACCTCTAATCGACAGGCCTGTTGTACCAATTATGTTAAGCTAAGTCTTAAATAAAAAGAATAAATGCTTGGTAGAGGGTTAAGAGGAGTCTTTAAGAGGTCTTTAAAAGGTAAAGGCTTGTGAAGGAAATGCCAATATAGGTCTGGGTAGGTCACAGACAGCAGCTTCACAGACAGCCTGACCTCCACCTCACCTAACCATGTCAATCCTTGTCCAAATCTTGTAAGCTAGCTTCTTTTGTAGATGTCCGAAGCTTCTTTTATGCTAAACGTATTCTCATTATAGTCTTTCTCAGCTAGACAGCAGGAACAGTCTAGCTAAAACTTGAGAAAGTAATTGAGCAGATCTTTTCCTTCTCTTGGGAACCAACCATGGTCTTTTTTTGCCTAGATTCAAGTTAAGAGAGCATCAACTTGAACATTCTTGTCCAGGCAGAGAGCTCAGTCTCATTATCATCCAGCCAGACTGTCAGTTATAAAGCAAAATGCTGCTGAAAGTAAATCTGGACGTTAAAATTTCCCTTGTTTAATGATGGCCTGATTTTTTCTTTGCTCCTGTGAACTTCACAGTCATGAGTTAAACACGAAAACTGTGAGGCCAAGGAGCGGGTTGTATAATATGTTATTGATCACCAGCTGCAGGCAATTTCCAAAAGTGCCATTATCTCTTATAACAACCTGAACAAGTCTAACAATTTTGGCCTCAACCTCAATAAAAATAGCTATGAATAAAAATATGATCCACCAAGCAAATGTAACATCTGTTCGCTAGTTAGACCTGGTTAATAAGGACAAAAATAATTAGAATTCCATCTAGTTTTTAATCCCTTTTGCGTGCTCCTCTTTATTTGCTTCAGTAAAGTGAGAACTGTGGTACCCTCAGGCAGAGGAAGCAATAATGTGAACCCTGGAGAGCCATTCATAGGGAAAAGAGATCGGACTGGAGGAAGCTCAGCTCAGCTTTCTACCTGGGCATTTGGGAGGCTAAATGGTTGCAATATCGCTTATTAAACCATCTGCCTAATGCTAATTAGATTAGCACAGATAAAGAGGAGTTTTCTTTGTACATTTTAATGAGATAATGTGTCAGGCGATTGCACAGCAAAGATGGATGTAATTTTGCGTCTGGGAGCACACTCAGATACTAGAATTTTAGGTGGAGGTGTACAAACGAACAGATGCAGACAGAAGTGATTAATAGGGCATAGCCAACAACATTTTGCTTGCATAGGGGAAATGAAAAAATAGAGAAAAAAACCGGGACACCGAACTCCCCATCTTCTGCCAGGAAAAATAAAGACTGTTTTACATCGCATGCCTCAGAGACTTGTGAAACTTTCTAACAATACAGCTGAAAGAGCAAATATGAAAGTTTAAAAGTAAATAAAGTATTTATACTAAATAAGAAGTTTATTAAGCAACACAAAACAGGTTTAAGCTTAAATCAGAATAACTGATTTCAACTGCAGACATACAGTGGGAAAATTGCTTCATATCAGTTGCTCCTACGTGTATTAAATAAAAAGCTAACGACTTTTTAAGAACAAAGCTTTTACACCGAGAGAGCAAGAGAATGTGTAGATTTGTTTTAGCACAAACAACAAATAATTAAAATGAATTAAAATTGGATTTTCTATGGTGGTTATGTTTTATCATGCAAATGCTTTTATATATATAAGCAGATTTCCGGCTGGATTTCAGTCGGAACAGTTCACTAATAAGGGACAAGCTATTGATTAGTGTCAAAAACCAAGGGCATTAAAGTACACATTCAATAAGCGACTTCATATTCTGTCCAGCTAGTGTAAAGGTTAAGTGCTGAAGAATATTGCCCAGATCAATATGTGACTACAACTTCACAATTGACCAGCTTTACCATCCCATCTGTTCTCCTAATAAAGTGATACACAAAATGCCACGCCATAGACATGTTCGAGCATCATGTAATATACCACTACGGCTTTTAATACAGAGGTTTGCTGGTCAGTGCTCTCCAGCATGCCTTTGTTGTCATCTATGATACAACAGCGTATATTAGTGTTTATTAAAATTTAATAACCATTACACAGCTTCCACTCACAATAAATAACAAAACCCAATTTACTTCTGTTATGGCAAGAGAGGCTCCTTAAGCAAGACAAATGACTGGTTTGCAGCACAGTCTAACAACATTAACTGGCTAATTAAACAACAAAAGTGAATGCTGGCACTTCTCACAATAATTATGCAATGCGGTTTAATGAAAAGGTTAACTATGCGTGAGGATGTCTTTGTCTTAGTGCCAAGATTACTGCCTGTAGCAGAGAAAAACACATTTTCTTTTTCCCCCCAATGTGCAGTCTGACACACATTCTATCTGCTGTCCTATATAAGGGCTTTTGTGACAAAAACCCAAAAAGAGCATATCTCGTACTCAGATAAACCCCAATCCTGCAAAATGTTTCCTTTTCAAATTATATTATATTAAGGATTGAATGAACTTCTGTGCTAATATCAAACTTATTACAGGGTTTAGAAGGATTTTATATGTATTAAGCTGGTCAATCCATCAACTCTGTGCCCAGATTAAAAATGAAGTCTACACGCTGTGGTATAGATCACCAGTCAATCAAACGAAATAAAAATTTTATATAGCTTTTTAATATTTAACATACACATAATTTAATTAGGTAAGAAAGACTATAACGATACTCATTCAGAGTAATTAAGGCTTTATGTAGATTTCAGGCAATTCTGTTTGCAAGAGAGATGAAATTAGAAAGCTTCTGAACTGTAGAAGCAAGATCCATCTCACCATTCTACTAAATAAATCACTCACTCAATCAACCAAAATAATTATAATACAAAAGTTAGACTTATACACTCAATAACACAAACAATGTTTGACCACAACCAAAAAAATGAAGCTTGGAGCCACTTTAGGCGATTAGGATGCACTATTCAGTGAATAGTGCCAGTGAATATGGAAAAATTGGAAGAGCTGAAGAAGTTTACTCACCAGAGTAATAGATCTATGTTTTGCTAGAACTTTGAACTAAAAGAGCTTTTTGACACTAGAAATAAATGTATTATGCGTTTGCTTCCATTTTCTATTCTTCATATGATAAGTATCCTCTTGAGTTAGTAATTTGATTACTTGTTTATAATTGATCAAATATAAATTAGCTATGTTTTTCTTTTTTTTTTACATTGAAGCAGTGAGGTGACACCACTTTATGTGTACAACTACTTAAAAAACGCCTAACTGCGTTTTTAATTTCATTTCTAAAGAAAAAAAACTATGTGGTTTTGAACTGATATTCATGAGACAAAGTCAGTATACAAACTGTGGATATGGGATGACAGAGTCTGTTAAACCCCCAGATGCAACAAGCAGCTAGAATGTAACAGTGCAACGTGTACTGTAAGTCATATTTACAGTAAATGTTAAACAATTTATCTGGGAGCAAATTCTACATCCACACACTTTACACTAGTCATGAAGGTCCTACACTATACAGTAAATGAGTGAAAACTATCTGAGTGTGAAAGTCATTCTAGATTTCATTTGCAGATAACTTGCAAATACTTTTGTTCTGTCTGTCACAAAACGCTATTTTAGAAACTAATTACATATTATCCGAAAGTAGTGGCAGTTTGTAAAATACATTTGGTATCATTTATTCATCTGTTCAATTTTCTATATTTTTATTCAACCAAATATAGAAAGAAAATGCATATATAACCTGTCAAATTAATTACACCTTTTATCATGTGGAAAATACATCCAGAAGGATACTACATCTTTCAGAACTAAAAAAGTTATTTTTTTTTGTAAATTGTATTTTATTGTTGATTCCAAGCCTTCAATTTCAGTAAAGGCACCCGGTGTAAAAAAATAGGGCCGAATGATTTTTGCTGTAGTAAGCCTTAACAGGAACAGCCAAAAGGATTCTTGGTAGTGCTTCAAAACATAGTGCTTTAGTGTGTATAAAAAGCAAACAGTTGCCTAAAGAAAGCAGAACACACAGTGCAAATGTTAATTATTCACTAAACAAAGTGGCACATAAGTACATTAGTGTTTTCCTCAGATCAGGGGGATTAACTTCATGTTCATGCTTTATGGCTTATAGGCTTAAAGAATTTATGAAGGGAAACGTGAAAGGATGCAAATCTTCTCTAATGAATCCAAAAGAATTGTGCCTTTTTAAAAATGGATGCTCTGTACAAAGTATTCCCACAGCACATATCTAAAAGCTCTTTTTCATATGCTGCTTATGAACTTATAGTTGACAAATAAAAGACTACAACAGCTGTAAGCATTTGCAATGTTTTAAGTGCAGTTAATACACAGTGCCCTTATTAAAAGCAAGTAGATTAAGGAACTTTTTTATGCACTGCATAAATTAAACACAGTTAAGAATGTTTTAGGTTTCTTAAATGTTATCGTGCTAGCAGCAATTCTCTTTAATAACTAGTTTGTTATGGAACATATTTCACCTAATTCTGAATTAGACACATTACAATGCTACTTACTAAGGTGTCTGAGTTCAAAGTGATAAAGAAAATCGTCTCTCACAAAAGTCCTGTTTGCAAGTCCTGTTGTAAGTAAGAGTAAGAGCGGAAAGTTCTGGTGGAAACAGCAGAGCTGAGGTGCACATTTAATTCTGCCGTGATTTGGGTAGCCATGGTTATGCATTTGGATACAATCAGGGTTAGCATCCGAACATCCCTATCAGACAGCTTCCTCTTGCGTCCACAGATAATCCTGTTGAATTTGGTTTGTCCTTATTGGTGTTATGCTGACATCACCCTTGATACTGTGGCTCTTGATACATCACAAAGACGTGCTATCTTGGTCACAGATGTGCCAGCACGACATGCACCAACAATTTGTCCTCTATTAAACTCTGTTATGTCACCCATAATGTTGTTTGCATTGCAATATTTTGAGCGAAACTGTGCTCTTACCCTGCTAATTAAACCTTTACACTCTGCTCTTACTGGTGCAAAGTGCAATTAATGAAGATTGGCTGGTCTAATTTAGCCATAAAACCTCCCACACTTGACAGGTGTTTCAGTTCCATTGTCTAACCCCAGTAAATATTAACAAAGACATTTTAAAAAGATCATTTTCAACAGTTTGATTAGTCAAGAAAGTACATTCTTTTAAGTTACTTCCTTTCTTATAGCACTAGAACTTGAAAAGCAATGCAAAGACAGTAAAAAAGCAAGTAAAAAAGACAGTAAAAAACTTTGAAATGAAGTTTTACAGTGGACAGTGTAGCCTAGTGGGTAGAGCGTTGGGCTAGGAACCCAAAGGTTGGAGGTTCAAATCCAGGCTCTACTACACAGCCACTGTTGGGTCCCTTAACCCTGTCTGCTCCAGGGGCGCCGTACGTTGGCTGACCCTGCGCTCTGACCCCAACTTCCAGACAAGTTGGGATATGCGAAGAGAAACATTTCGTTGTACTGTACATCTGTATATGTGTAATGACAAATACAAATTGAATTGAGTTTAGAATAAAACAACTTCATGTAAGTAATTCATCCATCCATCCCTTCATCTAGTTTTACCACCACTTAATGGTGGCAGCTGTTTCTAGTTGCCAGTCAAGATTCTTACACAATGTTTGAAGAACCCATCAACCCAGTCTGATCATCCCATCCAAGTAGAAGCGTGTCTGCTGCAGACACTGCCAATCATGCCCACAAGATGGCACACAGCTGACCGGTGGGAACACCGAAGAGTTTAGAATTTCTTCCTTTGGTGTTAGCTAAAAACTCTGCTGTGCCTTCTGGGTGGGAATCAGGTCTTTTCTGTATAAAATATCCATGCCCTCTGTGAGCCCTCGTGGTTTCCTTCTGGTTCTCCAGCGTTCTCCCACAGGCTTAAAACATGCAGTTGGGTCAATTAGAGACCGAACTACTCTATGTGTGTGTTTGCAACCACAGCAACCAATCTGATCCTGACCAGGATGCACAAGTGGTAAAAGTGGATGTATATTTTCAGCATTTAGCAGACACCATTGTGCAAAAAGCGACTTACAATTACAACAGAACACACATTTTTTAATAATTGAGGATTAAGGGCCTTGCTCAGGGGCCCAACAGGCAACTTGGTGGTAGTGAGGCTTGGATTGATGACCTTCTGACCTTTAATCTAGTATCTTAACTACTAAGCCATCACTACCTTAATGAATAAATATTACTTATAAATATGAGTGTATTCACTAGTCACAAAATCCTTTCCAGATGCTTTGACAGATTTTCTTTCCATCACATCAGAGCTTATCAAACACGCACACACACACACACACACACACACACACACACACACACACACACACACACACACACACACACGCACACACAAGACCAACCATGGGAAATCACAGCAAACCACTTTTTAAGTTCGTATTTCGAGCTCTAAATGTTGCACTTACCTTTACTTGATATTTAATTTAGTTCATTTTTGTGTTAAACCTTTAAAGATTTTATTTGTAACAGTGTTTGTATAAAAGAAAAGCACTTCGAATCGCCACTGTGCCCGAATGCTATCAATTTATTTCATGTATTTAGCATTTTTACGTCATACTATTGCTCGTATCCATGGCAGCAAAATTTCGTGCAATCGTTTGTTTTTAAAATCAGTTTTAAATGATTCACACGAGTCACTTTCGGTCTCTTCAATTTAACTCACCGGCCTGAACTGCACTTTTTATATTCCGCCGCTAGAGGGAGCTCTTTATCCACACAACTGTCTAGAAGCGCATTTACAACTGATAATCAGACCAGGCACTAGGGGGGGCTAGACTCATGCTTAACTAATACCCTGTATTAATAAGTACTACATATATAAATCTATATATTTATATAGTATATTAATAAAAGTAACTAATTACCAGGGAACGTAATTATTTTACATTCACGCCTTTATCCGAACCATCTTACAATAACAATGGAACACTATTTTGATCAGTAAAGGGTTAAGGGCCTCGCTCAGGGGCCCAACAGTGGTGTCTTGATGGTAGTGATGATTGAACCGTCGACCTTTTGATCTCGAGCCCGGTACCTTCGGGAACTAAGCCGTCACCCGCGCCCTTATTGTGTTACTGTGTTATTGTGAGGCACGATTGTTATTGTGTAGTTGAATATTTTGTACTTACAGGCAGTGCACTACGGTGCGTCCTTCCCCTCCGTCGTATTCCTCCTGCCACTTGTCCACCTGGTGGATCAGTTTGAGGAAGGAGCGCTTGGACACGGGCGTGTCCCTGTACATGGGCCAGCCTAAAAACTGGAACTGCTGCACCATACGATAACCGTCCTGAGGCTGCAACGCACACACGTCGCCAACATTTATAATCATCATTATTATTATTTATCATTTACAGGTATGAACTCTATTCTCTATTCTGTCAGGTCATTCCCCTCCACAGCACTAGAGGGCGTGGAGTCTCTGTGGGTTCTGTCTGGTCTGGAAATGCTGTCGATTTTAACCTTTATAAATACTTTTAAACGTCACCTCATGAGCGAATATTTTAACTACTAAGTGTGAGCACGCTATTGTTTTAATGCCGATAGTGCTCCCCCTTGTGGTCTGTGTGGTTTCCGAACACAACACGGCTGCAAAGCGATTTAATAACAAACGGCAATGTGGCAGTGATACTAGTCTAGTATCCTGACATCTAACCCAACATTTAACAGTTAACAAACGCTTGCTCAAGGGTCCAACAGGTCTTCGATTATCCTTCAGAATCTGCTGTAAACCACAGCCGATAAAGAAATATAAACAAATAAATATTTTCATTTCTGGTCGCCATCCAACCAGACAAGCTGTCGAATGATCGAACGCGCCGCACCAGCTCCTGAACCACAGAACTCTCATAATGCACTAACCGTTAATGCTGGTGGTCAGGAAACGGTGTTTATCAGACACCGGCATTACAGCTATTTAATTATTTACGAGATTCGAACACGTCGTGGCC
>JAOTRQ010000009.1:1100843-1113066 GCA_028565875.1 Hoplisoma paleatum | reverse complement strand
TATTATGAGCTGTTTTTAGAACAGGCCCGCGGGCGACTCATGAGGTCCTCGCGGGCACCACGTTGGTGACCCCTGGTGTACACTTTCATGGGAAATTACCGTCTCAAATGAAACACCCCACTTCAGGGAAATGACAAACCCTTATCATTCAATATCCACTGTAATCAAAATTTCAACCAGCTTTTATTTATATAATTATTTTTTTATGATTCTATTTGCTTTTGTTTACCCCTAAAACATTTTTTATTATTGCTAGTACATTTTAACAAAGCAGTTGCCTCTTTTTTAATTCAGCAATGGCTACCAAAAACCAGTCTCCCCTTTCCATTTCATAGGAAAAATGGTATACGTTTAATGTTTCACGCTGCATTTCCTGGCCATTAGAAGTGCTCAAGCCGGTTACGTTCGATGCACTGTATAACAATCAACTGCCGTTTCTGACATGATTATAACCAACGAGTGTAAAGCATGACAAACACCCCAAGCAAACGAAAACAGCTGCATTAGGACAATTTACTCTGTTATTAATGAATGAAGCCGGTCAGTGATGTACGCTTAAATGAAATAGGGTGGGTTGTTATGGGCAGGGGTTTGTGCAGAACTCTGCTTTCTCCACCAGAAATCAGCTTTTAATGAGGGGACACTACGAGATAGAACAGCTATTGCCCATGCCGAGGTGAAGCTGACATATGGCAGACCCCCCAGCCACCTAAGCCTTGTTAAAAGGTCACACCTTGGTGACCATTACAAATGCACCAGTGAGCTCCTTCATTACTGCATTTGAATCATCATCAGATCTGACAAGGTGCTAGCTGTTTTTTTCTTTCTTTTTTTGAATATCAAAGAACCTCAACATGTAAAGTCTTTTGTGTGTGCAATGACACATAACGAGATATACAAGAGTCAATCAGGTTATAATGTTTGGAGCAGAAAATTAAAATAAAAAGCTAAATTTGTGATGTGTAATAAGTTATCAAAAAAATCTAATTTATTATTTATTTATGGAGCATTTTAACGTCATATTTTTAATACTAAGTCATATCCATGACAGGAAATGGTCATTTATCACACAAGTTTCAAAAGTTATATCAAATACAGTGATGGACAGTTTGTCTTACCTGCATGTTTTTAGGTTGTTTACAGAAAACTTGAGTACCCGGAGTAAACCCACTCGAGTTCACATTTGTATTTTATTTATACATTGTTTATGTATTAGTTATTAGTGGCTTTATTCAGAAATTAGCTTAGAAATTAGTGATTGGGCAAATGATGAAGTTTTTGGAAAAACGAAAAGTAGTTCATGTATGATTGCTTACCCTCTGGAGAGGAACCAGGTTTGGAGCCAGTAGAACTGCCTTTGCTTTTTCTGCTGCTATCACTGTTGACAGACAGGCTGGAACGGAGTTTCTTCTGCATGCGCTGAGACACAGGAGGTGGATGTTTTCTTGTCTCAGGTAAAGAAGCAGAAGGGGCGGGAGGCTGTGTCAACACTTGTGTAGTTCGATGGCCATTACTTAGGCATGGGTGTAGACCATTGTGCAGCTGTTTGGGTTCGTCCTCACAGGGTAGCCCTGTAGGCTGAGGCTGGACTGTACACACAAGAATAAAAAACAGCAGAGAGAATTGTTTTTATGAACTGAGTGTAATTTCAGAACTAAGTGCTCGGCTAATGAATTGGTCTATTATACAAGCCCACCATTGCTGGGATGAGTTTGAATATCATCTGCAATGTTTTTGAGTGCTGCTGAAAGCTGGACTCAGTTCTTTGAGGTTATATATTGCTGTCTGTTATTGCTTTTGTGGTAAACCACCCGGAATTGCCTTTTTGCTTGCATTAACATTATTCTCAAGTACTCAAGTGGGGAGTGGCTCAAGTAAAAAAGTTCCTTGTTTTGTAAATTTGACAGAATTAATATGGAACATTAATTAGTTTTATAATCTAAAAAAAAATCCCAGAGTTTGTTAAAAAACAAACAAACAAACAAACATGATGTAAAGAAAAGTCAACCAGTCTGCATACAGATTATTTAAAAAAGCAGAGAAGCCACTTGCTGTGATTCATCATCAAGAGTGAGTCGATAATGTACAGTGACCAAGGTGTGACAGAGAATGGGAGCGCTGTCTCTGCTGTCGTGCTGTTCAGAATTCCCACTCTGCGTGTTATATGTGTGAGGAGATGCTAAAAAGAGGCTCTTTACTTTAGGAAACAGGAGCTGAGGCATTCTCTGAGACTAGAACACTTGATCATTCATTTTTACTACAAGAACCTTTTCATTCTGCTCTACACCAGACAACAGCAAATGTTTTTTATTATTATTATTTTTTGTTTCAGCACGTTTTATTGTCACCCTTTGTGAGTAGCTGCCTGTTCAACAGCATTCGGTAAAATGTATGTTTAGTAAAGTTCAATATTAGAGACATTTCAGATGTTTTTACTTTTACAGACAGATGACTGACAATCACTGTTTTGTGATCACAGTAACCTGCACAAACAAGGTGTATAAACGTGGTTGCTACTAACTAAGAATATTAAACATTATTAAACACATTTTAAGGATGTTACCTATCACATTGATTTAAACATTGAAAATTTAAAAAAAGTTTAAAGAAGTGACATTTTAAACACATAACTGTGATCATTTGCGCTGTTTTTCATAACATTGTAATATACGGTGAAAATGAAGACCTGTGGCAGACGTGTGTTCCACCAGTATCCTGACAAGACCTGATACTGTATCACAATATCACTGTTGTAACCTGTGAGCGCTAGTCTCCATTAGTAAGGTTCATAGTTAAGAGTAAATATTTTTTATTATTGAGTAATTATTAAGTCATTTTCAACTATATTAATTTTGTTTATAGATTTAGATGACTAATAATGATTAATTTTGTCATTTAATATATGATAAAAAATGTCATTGTGAGACAGCCCTTTTAAACATTGTGGATTACAAATATCTTAAAACATTAACTTAACACTGTTGTCTATTAAACAATTTGTTGTTGTTTGTTGTAATAGTAGTTGTAATAGTTTAATACACAGATATATTATATAGTCAAATGTAGGTTGATACCTGACCATAAACACCACAAACAATACAGAGTTGGCCCCCTCTTGTCACACCAAATCTATGTAAACATTTCTAGACCTTTTACATCTAAATTAAAACAGAACTAGTATGCATAGACATGAACACAAAGTATGCTACACCGA
This sequence comes from Hoplisoma paleatum, assembly GCA_028565875.1. NCBI lineage: Eukaryota > Metazoa > Chordata > Actinopteri > Siluriformes > Callichthyidae > Hoplisoma > Hoplisoma paleatum. The sequence continues at coordinate 1,109,852 of JAOTRQ010000009.1, read as the reverse complement.
AGTAATGATGTCGCGTCACTGTGCCAGTTGTTGACTACACAAATTCCTGATGAGACAAATTCTTACACAAAACGTGGTAAGGTTTGTATGAAGTACTCTGAACTACAAAACACCAGCTAAATATTCAACATCTACTAAGAAATTAAATCCTAGATTTAAACACAAATTACCATAAAGTATTAACAAAAACATTTAGCATTCGGAGACCTGTGACAGGAAACCAATATTGGTATATTTCCAACCACTTCCAACATATCAACAACTGTTGAGAGAGTACATTTGTAGTTGAATAATACATGGTATTTCTCTACACACTCTGTCAAACACATCGCAGGAAAACTGGGGGTGAGTGCTTCTTGACTGTCTAAGCAGCATCCCAATTTGGTCCCCTGTAGCTGACAGGTTGAAATATCTTGGGAGCATTTTTAAAAGGCCAATGTTTGATGGATTCATGAAGAACACACAAATATAATTGCCATTTGTCACCATGTGTTCACCGGATACCCCACACGGGGACTGTGCAGCACAGCGTCTGGAGAGGAACCGTGCCACAGCTGCACCGTTCTCTATGTAAAACTGTGGATAAACACTCCCGTTACTGTGGGACAGAAAATAGCTCTGCTAAAAGAATTTAAAATTGTACCCCAAAGAATGTAGAATTGCATCATAGACCTCCCAAGAACACTGCACGAACACAAAGAAACAGTCAGATGGGAGACTGTAGGACAAAAATAATACAGAGAGACACTTTTACGTCTGCACCGTTGTCAGGGAAAGTCTGCAGAGAGAGTAATTTGCTTGTTATCTAATGACATCCACCTAAATGCTGTAGGTTTTTAGTTCATTTTCTTATTTTTTAAAACAAACTTGGAAATTGAAAAATAATTAAATTGCAATGCTGCCAAATAAAAGTGCATTAAACATCAACATGCAGACAAACATTCTATGTTATAACAAATAAGAACATTATATCATGCTGCATTTCTATATCCTGCCTCATTAATGTTCCGGTGAGTCGGTCTCTCTGATTGAAAAGCTACTTTGTAAATGTGCAATGACCTTCTGGCAGAAGTCCTGTCTTATGCAAAAACAGCCCGGGGAGGCATTTTTCCTCCAAACAAACAGGTTTTCAGTTCAAGGGGATATGGCTTATTCTTGTAACACATTATCATGAGATTTTGTATTTGTATTACAGGGGAACGAAAGGTATGAAGATTATTAGCAAACAATTCATAAAAAGCAAAGCTCATACATGAGCTGACCTTTCAGCTACAATGCAAGGACTTCCTATGTGTAGTGGGGTTTAAAGGTAAATCTAGAATAGACCATCTTTAGTACATGCAACTATTCCATATTATAACAAAACAGTACAATTGTACAGTAAATATAGTTTCAACATAATTACATTATTAGTAATAGATTTCTTTTTTAACTAAAAACTGGCAAGTATAAATAGATTTCTTTTTTAACTAAAAACTGGCAAGTATAAAGCAGAACACTGAGTTTCCAGTCAACAAGTCATGAAGATAAGAGAAACCATCGCAACTTTTTACAAAGATTTACGCCTGTACTCGTAGTGATGGATCATTTGTGAACGATCCAATTCTCTTGAATTGCTATTTGAAATGAATGAATTTTCAAACGTCTTTAAAAGGAATGAAGTGAAAAGAGCTCACTCTGTAAAAGAGCCGTAATTACCATAAATACACCAAGGCTGCTCATTAGCTGCAATAACTACACAATGTTATAGTAGTTGTATTGTTACTACTATTATATCTTTTTTCAATGCCTGCATGCAGTTCGCATTTCTGGAATGTTGTATGAATGCTGTAGTTCAAGTACAGTTTCACTTGCAACTCTTTTTGAGTTTAAACTGTCCTTTTTACAAGTCTGCACTTGAAACATGTCATTTATGGCAACAAGTAACAAAGTTAAAACATTTTCATTATTTAAGATCAGACTGAATCAAATTACACCAAGGTTAAATCAATTCCAAACTGTATAAATCAAAGTTGAAACTATTTTAAAAATTAGCCACAATACGCAGCCCTATGCATGACACAACAGTCACCAACCATCCATTTGTGGTTTTAATTCCTAATTACTCATGACTTAAATAGCACTGTTGTACTATATTTGTTGATTTATGCATTAAACAAAAGCATAGATTATTTGCTGGTTATCTTATATCAGTTACATTCTAATTCATTATTTTAATAAACACTAAAAATTGTTATAAAATCATGAACATTTTGTGTAACCGGAGTATTGAGCATGCATCAACAACAACAAAAGAAAACTAAGATCTGGCTATGACAGCAAAGTCTGATCAACATAACTGACTGTAATTCTTATAAAAAGTTATCATTATCATTATCAACATGATTTATGTACAACAAAGAAATAGTAAACTTTATAGTACACACAAAAGCTTAAAGCCATAAAGCTTTAACATATGTCAGTGTTTCATTTTTCAATGTTGTAACCATAATATCTATAAAATTCTGATTGCGTTATAATTGTATTTATTTTTTACAAACCAAGTGACACTACACATCTATAGTAAATAAATCATGCTGATAAATGTTAATACATTTCTATGTACATTTCCAAATTTTATGTTGATCAGACTGGAATGCCAGACCTGGCAGTGATTGTTTTCCAGGTCTCGTGACGTATCATCTTTAATATGGTTTGAATAGTAGTAGAAGTCAGTGTGTGTGAAGTCTATTTGAACCCAGATATTACTCAAACATGTTTAATTGATTGAGAAACTAAAAATGCTAAACATTTTTACTCAGACCCAGTTTAATTAACTTAATTTGTCAAATATTTTGAAAAAACAATAATTTCAGTATGCGTCTGCTTTTTGCAATCCTTTTCAAGAAAACAGGAATATATTAGTGCAAATCTTCACCACACGTGTGTTAGAAAATGCACATCTTGTACCAATTTAGCATTTTTACACAACTACCACATTTTCTCAAAAGATCAGTTATGACGTGACTCAGACCAGGCAGCTGGGGAAGCTGCCAGAAATCCTGCACCGACGAGCTCCACCCAGCCTCCTGAACAACTCCAAACAAAAACCCAGCAACAGTCTTGAGAGGGGCAAAATGAGGGAGGGATGTATTTTCAGTTTCAGTTACACAGATGACTCACAGATTCCACAATACTAAAAACAAAATCTCGTACCAAGTCGACGGTTTACAATAAACAAACTATTTGAGCAGTTTATTCGACAGTTATTATCCATCCGTCTCACAAACACACTTGGGTACAATGACTTGTATGTCAGTGATCAGGAGAAAAGAGTGATGAAAGTATCTGAAGTGAAAAAGCACTTTTCTGCAATCCACGAAGGACTAGACAGGTCACAAACAATATTTACAGAAATCGTTCCTTTATTTGCTCAGTATCAAGCTAACATTAACAGCACTAATGTGACAGCTGTGGGTCAGTGAGCTCTGGCTTTGAGTGCCAATCAAGATCTTAAGCCTAAAAATCAGGTTAAAGGACAGAGAGGCTTGTGTGCTTTTGAATGGCTTTTTAACGGGAGATCGCCATATCGATTTTAGCCCTGTATGCGCTCTAGCTCCTTGGTCACTGCTGAATGATCATAGGCCTAACAGAATGACCTACTACAGAGCCAGTGAACCTGCAAACACAGAGGGCCAGAGTGGGCCACATCACCAGAGAGCTCTATAATAGAAAAGTGGTTTAACCTCAACATTAAAGCCAAAACCCTGTTAGAAAACCAGTAATCCCCTCTTCTCTACTTTAATTTGAAGTGTTTTTTTCCACTTTGCCCCATCCATGTTGTGTGGAGAAATTTGGAAGCTGTCAAAGCAGGTGTGTCTCAGTGTCTTTGTAAAAAATTGGGTCGTAAATTCTCTTATACCTTGCTGAAATCCAATGCTTTCACAAATCAGTTTTATTGTATTTTGTGAATAAAAACAAATACATGCAGCAGATAAAAGCTGATACAAGACATGTGTAGCACCATCTTTCTTCAGCTTTCTTTCGTGAAAAGTGTTTTGTCAATCAGCAGTTTGCACTTAATGAGCAATGAAATATTGTGTCAACACACTAATTAATCTTTTTTATTTAAACTAATTGCTGACATAACAATGCGTATGGAATTTGTATGGAATGAACACCTGCCTAAGATTAAACAAAGAATAACTATTTTGATTTCAAAGAATGGTAATTAAAATCTTTGAAATGTCCATATAAATTAAACTGTTATCTACACCCAAGACAATAAGGAAATAATTATTACAGAAGTAAAACTGCAATGGCTATTATAATCAACCCCTGTGGTAGCATTTCACCCCATTTACACTGTTTTTGATTTTATGACCCACTGCGAAGTAATCACTTGAAAATTAGCCCTCTGTTTTAATGGGTCCTTGCTTTAAAGACGTGATCAGACAAAATTAGCATTTCGAGCAAAATGAATACTATGAAGCCATTCTTTAAAATGAAATCGCAAAAAAAATCTAATGCAGTAGCACATGCCATATTAATTCATTTCATTTTTTATTATTAAAAGCACATGCTCTGTGTTTATTCAAAATATAATCATGTTTAATTACAGTAGTACATAGTAAGAAGCATAATCTCAAGATTTTTCAAGCACGGAATTTTTCATTTTCATTAGTGTAAGTAATCAACAATTATCTTAGAAAGGTATGTTTAGAAATGCCTATGTGTATGCTTTGCATTGTTCACTTAATTGACACAAAATAATTATGTCTAATGTACACTAGTGTCTTATAAATATATTGTTACTAACTTGTAACGACCTTGTAAAAACAGTGTTAGAATGCTGAAAAACTTTGGGGAAAAATAGTCTCATGGTTACTAGCAAGTTAATCCAACTTCATCAGAATGCTGAATTGATTTTTAGTTAGAGTAGATCAGCCTTTATCTTCCAGTTTGAAATCCAGAATAAAACATATACAGCAACCATTATTTTGGGGATGGGGGTGCTTTAAGGTCCTTGTCAAGTAGGACATCCCATACTATGCAGAGACAATCTATTCCGAGATGAAATTGGAAGCAGGAAATTACTTTACTAGCCATTTTATGGCAGTTTTATCTATCAATTTTCTGTTCTACTGCAAGACACAGGATTTCTAATTATCACTTTGTATGATCTGAATTGTGAACTTCCCTCAGCAATCAGTGCATCGTCTACCACCCCAGCTCTCTCTCTCCATAACTCAGGAACATGTCATCTTGATAGTCATTTCCATCATCATCACTTTGCCTGACAAGCCTTTTTACCTTTTACAATTTGGCAAGTGTTCACATTGAACAGTGACTATAATACTTGGTTCATATGAGTATTTAAAGCAGTTGTCTAACATCCCTACAGCCGTAACACTGTATCAGTAACTGCCAGCATCACACTCATCCCTCAAATATACCTTAAAATGAATTGTATTTGTTTACAAGCTAGAACTGCATAAATTCCTCATGAATTTAGTTTGATTGACCCTACGCAGTGGGTCAAAATCAAAGTAACATGGCTGGTCTAATAAGTTTAAGGAGAACAAATAGGACTAAAACAGTATAGCATATTTAGGCTGATTATGTGGATGATGATCGATGTATGCATTACAATGAATCTTTTCCACAATTCAGTGAAAAAAAAAATCAAATAGCATCTCCTGGCTAAAACAAAACATGGACCCATTCAAATCCAGCAAACAACAGACACACCATATTAATCAAAGTCCGTAAATACAAAACTGGCATGTATTGTGTTTGTTAAAACAGAGTCAATTCATTTAAAAAAAAAATAAAGCCAGCCTTTGGAATTATGCATCACTGTTGCCAAAGTATCTTGTGAGTGTATGTGTCAAACTTTAGTTTATAGCATAGTCTTTTCACATTATTTTTCAATCCACGTTTACAGACAGGGTGAGGGGGCATGATAGCAATTTCTTGCACTAACCAAGATTTTCACACAATGGAAATGTGGAATCAGGGTGTGTCAATAATTTTCCTCTAAAAACAAATGTTAAAGTATTTCCAATCACAATCACAGTTTCCAAACTTTCTGCCAGGGGTAGCAACAGTATAAGTGTTCTAATCGGAACCCACAGGTAGTGTTTTTGTTTTAATTCTGTGTTTTGACCTAACGCTTCACCTAGAACCTTTCTACCAATCAGCAGAAGAGAGGAACATTTATGTGTAAAATGGTTTGATATTACAAAACACAGAAATCGTTATGCTGCCCAAATGTATTGTGACACAAACGAAGGCAAAACACTGACATATATAAGATTTTTTTTACATATTCAGATTTTTTTGGTTCATACTAATAGTTTTGTGAATATGAAACTAACTTCACTTTTATGTTCGTTCATACTACATGTGTCATTGAACTGACCAGGTAAGAACTTAGAAACAAATAAGGTTACTCATTATTGTTAACAATAGGAATACTCTTTGTGGCAATGTGTTGGCTGTTATACATTCTTGTTAGATCTGGCAACCTCTAGTCTGGGGGGGGGGGGGGGGTAATGGCATCCCCTATAGTATTTTGAATGTGATAACAGTACCAGTTTTGGTCACAATCATGCATATTGAGTCTTTAATGTAAGGAACACTTGAATTAACCTAATATACTTAGTAAGAAATTAGTTCCAATCAATTCCAACCTATTTCTGCTCAAACTATTTAAATGAGTTTTATACAACTGAACTAGTTTAGCTGCTTAGCTGTGATTCACAGACTCAGGCTAGCCAAACCACAATGGGATTTCCTTACTGCCACAACTTTCATACCAAGAGGGGCTTTGGCAAGGGCATCCCTGTGGAATATAATAAACTATGATTCAATTTAACTGGTAAATAAGGTAGCAGGTTAGCCACAAATCTGCAGTCACGTAAGATCACTATGTCTTGTTTACAGCATTTAAAACTTTTGCAAAACAAAACCAATAAAACCAGTTTTATGCAGCATTGTTGAGGATGCTTGCATTGATCAAAACGATACATTATAATACTGAACATATTTTGAATAAACTCTGCATATTGTGTTGATATTTAATTTAAGCCTTAGCTTTACATTTGCCGACCTATTCCACAATCCTTCTTAAGACAACATGAATTCTGGTGTTCATAGAGTTGCATAGATTTGCAGGGTGTTAAAACTGATAAACTGAGTGCTGCACAAATCATGATTCTAGGAAATTTGGATTCAAACAATGCACTTCGACGTTTAAGTTACAAAAATAGCATAAAATAATGTCTAAGAATTGGTCTTGACATGTCATTCGCTAAGATTTACCATAATATGCATTCTCTCTCATTTCTCTTGTTACTTGTTGATTTTATGGACACTTGTTGATTTGTTAACATTGGAGGTACAAATCTTACATTAACATTTTGACAATAATCTACTTTACGTAAAATAATAGTATTCGTATTTAAGAGGACTGCCAATTAGCTAAGTAAGTATGTAAGTATATACTACTGTATGACAAAATCAATCGTTTTTAAAACTAATGATCAGCCCAGAGCTTGCTCCAGAATCATGGAAAAAACAGTAACACACCCGTTCTAAAAAGAAAAACCTTCTTAAATGTAGAAGAAATATAATGCCTTTCTATCTATGATACATGTTGCAGAGGGAGGGAAAACAAGATCAAACAACTAGAACATGTGAAAGCATGCCAGACAGATATTAACAGAGACAAGAATCACTAGCTCAAGATCTTCCAGACTCTAAAGCTGTGACACTACCTGCAATAGTTATATTTAATCCTTGTTAAGCAATCGAATCACACTTACCTCTTACAGGTTCAAGATTTGTTTGGCTCTCTCCCATCCCATTGCCCTGTCCACTAGCACAGTGCTCTTTGCAAGAGAGTGATCTGCTTAGCTCTGTGGTATCAGATGGTTCCTTACCAACATTTTGGCATGTATCTGTAAAAACAATAAAGAGGTAAGCTAGAGCACAGAAAGAACATTTTAAGGCTAATAAATACACAATATCCATGAGACACATATGAAATACAAGGTTGCAAAGAGGACTTCTATTTAATTTAAGAATAAAAAGTGCAGCTTTACATTGCCAGATACAACAGATTAAACTGGTTGCACAACAGTGTGTGCAATAAGGTCAAGCTGAACCAGAAATGTGAATCCCTTTTTTGTTTTTCTTTAGGGTGTACAATACCTACTGCCAAGCGTTTACAGCATAAACTGAAAAATCCATCTGAACTGTGTTAAAGTTAAAAATGCTAGTTAAATTCTAATAAATTCTGTCTGATATAAATGTGGAAGGTTAAAGCAGAACAACTTTCAACAAACAAAACACTTAAATATAGCATTTGTGCTGCAGTTTTCATACATTCAAGACCATGTCACATGTCTTCAGAATGCCTTCTATTATAACCACACGGATGAGAAAAGCGAGAGTAAAAACAGTGATTGTCCTGAATTCAGTCTTGCTACTTTTGGATGCACTATTTATGCTTACAGCAGTAGGAACTGTGAGTCAGCATGACATGTCATTTTCCTTCTAAATGAAGTGCTTTAACTACAGACTACCGGTGTATAAATGCAGCCACAATGAAATCCTGACTTTGTACGAATGTATATTAATGTGTATCAAGTTGCCAAGGCATTTTTGTGTGAAAGTCGGACAATGATGACATGAAATGTAGTGGTTTATCTCTCCAGCTTTGTATGAAAATCAGTAGATATTGTGAGACTTGTTGTAATTGCCGTGTGATCATTAGTTCACAAATGGCTGAGATTGCATACTTAGTATAACTTTGCAATTTTTTACATTGCTCTATTACTCCTTGGTATTAATAAGCTGGTTAACGGTTAACTGTTAAAAACAATAAGCTTACGCTAATTTTGTATGATAATCTCACCAGCAACATTAAAGTTATTTAAAAACTATAATTGGCCACTAATGCTTCCCTTTCTGTTCAGATGTTTATGCTTATTGTCCACTAGCCCTCTGGCCATGCTTTGCATG
>JAOTRQ010000009.1:1084945-1096417 GCA_028565875.1 Hoplisoma paleatum | reverse complement strand
GTATCGTTTGTGAAAGTAGTGGGAACGTTTTCTGACACTGTCTATATTCCAGCCAGTTACAGACATCAGTTCGTTCTCTCATATAAAATAATTTCCATGACTCTTTATAAACTTGAGTAAATAGTCTATTTTACATCACCTGATCATCACATAATTATACATTAGTTAACATTGAAAATAAATTATGAAAAAACATTTAGCTTTAACTTTTTTACAGACATACAATCACAATCACCATGTCGACCACTCTACAAAAATCAAGAATACACATTGGTACCCAAGACCCCTGATATTGAGCAGCACTCATGTAATTATCGGGCAGAAAACTGGTCTTGTGATCGGAAGCCTCTAGCCGCTGCCCGGACGCCATGGCTAGAGTTGTGCACCACACCAGTTACACTGCTAGATGCTTTAGATTGGGTTAAAAGCGAAGAAACAATTCCTATGTGCATAAAAAGTTTATGAGTGAAAAAAGGTTTGGGATTTTGGTCTAATGTTTTACACTTGGTTACAATCATGACAAAAAGTGGTTACTCCTTACACAACCATTAACTTATAAGATCATATCAAACGTTTATGTACAATTTAGATTCTCTAATACATCTCAGTTGTATGTCTTCAGCTCGTGGAAGAAAATCAGTGCACCAACATAAACCCATGCAGGCACGGGGAGAACATGCAAACTCCACACAGAAAGGACAGAGGACCTTCTTGCTGCAACCAAACATATGAACTCTATTGTTGTACAGAATATGTGTTATTGTGCTACCCATGTGTTACAATTCACACTTCTGTGTGTTTCTTTACTGTAAGCTTAAGTAAAGCTGCTATGTTTAGTAAATCTGTGAGGAAAACAATATATAATAGACTATTTTTTTTGCACTGATGATCCGAGACACATCTTCATATGACAGAAAGCTGTATCAGGTAATTAAGTGCATCTTACCGTGAGGAAGATCCAAAAGCAAACTAGTCTCTCCTTGTTCCTTGACCGGCCCTGCAGGCCCCTCTGGAGGTAACACAGTCTCCGCGGACATCAGCCGGACTTCTAGCTGAGATACTGAACACACCCGAAACAGCAGACCGCCTCCCCTTCTTTTGATTTAGCCACGGAGCCTGGGAAGAAAAACGCCGAACTAAAACGTGGGCATGTAAAACACTGGAATGGGAATGTAAGCGATGCTCCAGCTACACTACAGTCGCTATGCTGGAGGAGCAGTGTGACGTCATCCTGTAAAATGCCATGAAACTGAGTGGAAAGTTTCTCTGAGCACCCCCCCCACACACACACACACACACGCCTACACTTTTTACACGTTATTAACGCAGGTCGCATTTAATATATTACCATTTATAAAACCATTACGTGTGTAAAAAAATAATAATTAAATGCGTGCGTGACTGAAATAGGTTGCGAATGTTACCTTGCTGACATGACATCAAGACGTCCTTCTCTTTTCCATCCAAATAACCTGAACAAGTCTCCAACTTTTAACAATAACGGCAAATTTAACTTTGTTTCAGTCTATAAACGCGATAAATTCTGAACTATTTGTTATGAATCTCGTCGCGCGAGCTTCTGCAGTTCTCCTGAGGAAAAGTTTTCACTGAAACCATTTTCATCACATCCGGATTCCGGCGCGAGCTCAACCATCTGCACGAGAGCGAGTGGGACAGAATGCGCGCGCATTGTGAACATGGCGGGTTTTTCCCATTTTTTTTATGTTAAACAAACCCATACATCCAAAGTTTGCTTTTTTAAATTAAAATACACGTATTAATACAGCCCAGAAAGACAAATGTGTTGAAGATGAATAAGGTTTAATAGATACATCTTTACATAGTTACATGCTATGAACTTTTTTCTTTTTTAAAGTCATGGAAATGTTTAAAGAATTCAACCTAACACTCGTTTAATTTAGGATTTTAAGAATGTTGAATTTTATATAATTCACAGATCGCAAAAAGACGTTTGGATTAACAATGATTTGTGTTTTTTGTTTTGTTAAATCAACTATAAATCAACATCTTTATAGGTTGAAGTCTTAAACGTTGTTTAATAATGATTAGTTATTAGCTACAACCCAACAAAAATAGCTGAGTAAATACAGCATTCATTTTACTAACCCTATTAAACTGGTATGATTAACATAACGTATTAGAATATACATGATTTACAGATAATCCACGTTTATCTGACTGCCATCATCTGAAACTCACCTTGATATTTCCATAAAGGAACCTCCTAAAGGGATCAGTAAAGTACACCCTATCTATATATTGTTACAAATCATCTCAACTGAATAAAACAACTATGAACATGAATAAAAGTAAAATGAAGGTCAATGTTCATAACTGACATGTGCTGATAACAACTACAATCTGTTGAGAAAACTGTATGTGAAAATACACAATCCAAAAACACACGTCACTGATATTGCACCTATTTAAAACACACCGCCCATATCAAAGTTGATGGGTCCCAAATCAGCCCAGTCAGCAGCATAGGAGGTTAAATGCCTTGCTCCATGGCACTTAGGATGTGTTTCATTCAGGCTGCTGAAAGACATGGAAAGGTAGGCAGGAGGGAAGTGATGTGGCTGAACTTTGGGCAAAAGAAGAAAGATTAGCTGCTGCGCCATAAAATCGGCTGTACATGATGAGATTCGAGTAAAAATCTGTGTCAAAAGAAGGCTCATTCATATAGTTTTTGGCAATAAAATTGATATTTTGAAACATTCAGTCTGCTCTACAAACAAGCATTTAATGTAGTAAAAATATCATACTAGAAATTCCTAATCCTATTATTTCATTATAATTTAAACATATACTGCAACTGATTATCCAATTCATAATTAATGCTTTAAACAAATATTTTATTTACTTAATTTGACTTTCATGTGAAAATGTATTTATTTGTAAATTATATACACAAATCTGCTCACAAAAACTTGGACATAGTTCAAAATGAGTTGATAAGAAGCATATAGATTATTTTAATGAATCAAATGACAACTTAAGAAAAGATCGATTCATTATGCAAACAAGATGCAAACCAAGTTTTAAAAAGTACTATACAAAATTATGTTTATGGGTTATTTATCTTAGTATTTAGTGAATATTATTCTTTTTAAATCTAATATAGTAGTTCTCAATCCCAGAAGAACCGGCCCAACACAACATCAGCAGTGGACTGTATTCCAATTTAAAACAATAATACATGAATAAAATGTTTGTTTCCTGTTTTACAATGTTGTTTGTGAAATTCATTATAATTAATTAGCTCTTTGTTCAAGAAAATAAAAGTAAGTTTTAGTTTTAAAAATGATGCTTATAGTCATTCACAATTGAAAATACTAATTTATTTTATAACCTGAACTGTTCTTACTTAAATAAGTAGCTTAGCTAGCGGACCAACGATTGGGCTAGAACAAAACACATCTTTAACCTGTTATTTAGAAATATCAGACCTGTATACTTTAAGTGATAGTTTAGGTGATAAACTAATAAAATAGTATTTAAATTAGAATTAAATTACAAGGTAATTGCTAGCATCTTAGCACGGCTGTAAACACATATTGCTAGCATGTTGCTAACACGCATAATACATTTGTATATATGATTGACAAATTTATGTTTGGCACTAACAAATCTGTAATAAAGAACCATTTTCCAGTGGCTAAGTGGTTAGCATTGTCAGCTCACAGGACAAAGTCCCAGGTTCGATTTCTGGGCAAGGCAATCCGGGGTTTTAAATATGAAGTTTGCATGTTCTCTCCATATATGTGTTTCTTCTTTGTGCTGTTGTTTTCACCCATAATACAAAGAAAATGGTAGATACAAAGACTGCCATGTGTGTGTTTGTTTGTCTCTGTAGAATGGTGACCTGTTCAGGTGTTCAGTGTATTTGTCTAGGGTTTGTCCACCATGACTCTTAATAGGATTATGTAGTGGTAAAGCTAGTTATTGGGTGGTCAATATTGCCAATAAATAAATGACCAATGATTAAAATATATAATTATATAATAATAATGACATAATTTGTATTTATGAATTTAAATAAATTAAGAATAATTTGAAGTTTGATGTTAAAGTTTGAAATGTACGTCAGGGCATTCTGTAGTAAAATCTTTTTAATATAATAAAAATAATGCAAAGTTTTTTATGTACAATCGTACACATGAAGTAAAGAGATACTATAATAATAATAATCATAATAATTTTCCCATTCTGTTATTTGATGTCATCGACCCAGGTGGGCTGGTCATAATCCTTTCTGACTGGCATTTGCATCTTCTCCCAGTGTGTGTTTCCACTGGGGCCTCTGGTTTCCTCACACAGTTCAAAAACATTCAGTCAGGTCAGTTGAATTACCCGACAAGTCAATGTGTATGTGTGTCTGGTCCAGGTTTGACTGGGATCCCATCCAGGATGATTCTCTGTAGTTTATACTCCTTGAAAAGTTGGAATCAATTTCAGCAGTCTGAATAAACTTTGATTGTACAAGCAGTTAAAAATGTAAGTAAATAACCATAATAAATATTTGAGAGAAAACATTTTTTCCTTAAATATCACTTGGTCATGGTGGTGATACTGCAGAAACTCAGTTTCAAACTTTGAGTCAAGCTGTGCAGCCTCTCTGGCCAGTATTTCTCATGTGACTTAAATATAAATTGAAAGATTTCATTCTTTTTTGTCACAACTTCTTTAAGTATTCACTTTGAAGACATGCATATAGCAGTGAACTGTGCCACCCTGCACATTTTCATACCTGCTTTTTTATTTCAGAATGATGTCCATGAGCATGGGTGATGGATGTGAATTATGCCCTCAACACTAAATGGGTGAACTCTATTTTCTGCCCATAATGCACAAATCATTCTAGGTCTGTGGCATAATGATTTACGATGAATCTGTGTCAATGTTGAACTCGCAAACCCCACATAATCCATCTTGCAGCAATGTGCCCTTCTCCATTTATAAGTGTTGAATCTATTACCACACTGATTGGTAATAACTCTGCCTCAAAGCCCCTTGGACGGTCATTACTTAGATAGCAATATTCTTTTAGAACTTGCACCAATGGTAAAAGTCTGTATCAATGACATTTTAACCTCACCTTTTGCATTCAGAGGATTCTGTTATCTAAATCAGCATAAAGCACATGAGTACACACAATCAGTTTTTCCACATTGGTAAAGGCTGTGAGATACCACCAAACTGGATTTCTGGCATAGCTTGACACAACATCTTCATTTCGATGTTTTACTTACTCAGAAAGATGACTTGTTATGAAATTTAGTTGTAACAAGTATCATTATGTGTTAAATTAAGAAAATTGCTTTGTTTCAAGTCATCATACCATGTCACTGTTAGGAGTGCATATGTCACAATCAACTCACAAAAGTATTAGCAAACGTCTCAATTGGCTAATGCTTGTTTGGCAGTGTGCCCGAATCCTGATAGAGTGCCAGATCGTGTTTGGTAATCCGCTCTGGTGGCATCTTTCCAAATGTTAGGGTGAACAGTACATGAATGTAGGAAAACAATAGCACAGTTGACACCTACCCACCTACGATGAAAATATTATTAAAAGCTCACTGTCATACATTTCAAGTATAAAAGTAAACAGATGTAACTTTTTTCTTATTTTTAATTTCTTATCAGTCTTAGATAAGTGATTGTATAGGCCATCATATCAATCAGTTACAATAACGTCTTAAAAATAATACATATAAATACAAAAGGTAAAGTGGACCAAAATCAAGTTACAGCATATATTTCAGCTTGTCCATCACTTATCTATTATACATTTATAATACCTGCATAAAACCTTTCACACCAACAAAGGCTATCCTGTATGCCAGCCTGATTTGAGACCACCCCGTGAGTTAAGAGTTGTACATGTTATCAGGTTGTAGATTGTGTTCTGAGTTATAAAAAAATATGACTTTTATTCAACAGGAACAATATATCCAAACCAGAAAGGTAGAGGAGGAGGCTTAAAACATGGAGCTTATAAAGAAGGGCAGGGGGTCTTTGTAGAGCTGGGTGTCTCGCTCTTAGCTTTTGGTTTTTGTACCAGATTTCAAATCAGAAGAAAAAGCAGCAGAATAGGAAACCTGTAATTAGCACTAATGAGCTTATTCTTCGGCACTGTGATTGGAATGAAAATAAGAAACTTACTGATTCATTTCTCATCTTGACTTTAATGGCCACTGAAATAAAGGTGTCACTTTGAACCATGGCACAACCACAATGCACTTCAGTAGCTGATCAAGTCTTCAAAGAAAGCTGGCCAAAGTCTCAGCTGAATGAGAAAATCTTAATAAGAGCTACTTTGAAGCTGAAAGCAAGACCCTTGACCTCAAACACAGCCTGAAAACAGGATGAATTATAGTGACCTACATGATTATTAACCATAAGGTCATATTTTTGGTTGCATTGTCTCTGATCAATTGGTTCATTGTCACACTATTTTTACCCTTTACTGGAGGCAGGAGATTACAATAGAATGTTTTCGTGATCGGGTCTGATTGGCTATCGGAATAAATCACGACTAATTATGTGTCAATGGTAGAAATTTGTGATCAATTTTCTGAAGTGGATGTCCTTAATAATAATAAATAATAATAATAAATAATTTATAGAACGGATGTCTGACAGCAAAAACATTCGGTTCTCGAGTAAGGCTTCCAATGTGGAGTTTGCATGTTCTGTGCAGGTTTCCTTTGGGTACTGTGGTTTCCTCCCACAGTCCAAAGACATGCAATCAGGTTAATTGTAGTACCCTGCAACAGTCGGGTGACCTGTTCAGGTGTGTACCATATTCGCACAGTTTGTATCCAAATTACTAGACAATCGATAGAAGGTTGGATGGATGTTGAGCAACGAATGTTCTGAAGGTTCATGTCGATACACATGTTCTGCATCATGACCACATACAAGACATAAATCAGCCTTAAACCAAGTAAGGAAATAAGAGCCGACCGCTTTTGGTCATTTGCTTGGGCAATTAGATATGGCATGGAATGTTTTGGATTTAAGAAAGCCCTATTGTAATGTACAGTAATAAGCAATTAAAACAATATTCACATGAAACATTGTTTATTATTTACATTTTATTTAATTGTAAGTATTTTGTCATTTTATGTATTTATTTTGTGTTTTTCTGAAAGGTACATTAGTTTTTATAATGTCATGACAATGTAATTGAATGTGTTATAAGATAATTAGAATGAGCGGCATAATTAAACAGCAAAGATAATGAAATAGTCACAATGTCATATCACAATTATCAAGTTAATCTGTTGTAATAAGCCTTTTTTTCTCTGCACATGGACGTCTCCAGGATGCTGGGGTTTGTGTATTTCACTCGTAAATCACATTGCACTGTTATTACAGCATATTTATTTGCATGTCAGCTATTACGTTAGCAGACATCAAGACTATATCTGAGACTTTGAAGTGAACTTGGTTCCTTTTACCCTTATTCTTCTGCTTTAAATCTGCAGACTTAAGAGAACACACGTACCCCTGGGTCCTGTTAGTGTACTCCGGGGTAAGCACACACCAGTGAACATACAGATGCGCATACACACCCACAGAAACACACCAACAATCACACACACACACACACACACACACACACACACACACACACACACACACACACACACACACACACACACACACACTGACACATACAGTGATGGACAGCCTTCATACATTATTGAAATATAACAAGAGAATACTAACGTTTTGGCTCTCTCTGATTAATTTAATGCCCTGCCTTAAGTCCGAGATTAGGCTTCAGCCTACAGTCAGCTGTAATTAAATATTGAGAACATGGAAATGCAGGAATATTTAATTCTTGTTTCAGGCAAATCAGAGTTTTAATTTACCTCATGCTGTGTTCACCTGCAGAGCAGGAATCAATGTGGCGCAGTCGAACACATGAGGTCAGGCTCAGCCAAGGATGGCGCGCTTCTAAAACGAGCCCTCTTCCATTTTCTGCAATAGCAGTCAAATATTTATTCAGTTGATGAACCAAAGGCAGTGTGCTGCACAATTATTAAAGTCCAGCTTATACAAAGGGGAATTTATAGTAGGGCCAGTGATGTAGGTTTTCTTAGCTTTTATTAAAATGTGCAGCTCTGTTTTCAAGATGTGTATGGATTTTATAAATGCAGGGATCTATATTCTGGAAATGTATTGTTGCATATGTGATTAAATCAGTTGCAGCATAAAGTCATGTTAAGAAGATACATTTGTAGAAAATAAAACAGAAAATAAATGACAACCAACAATTACCAATCAAACTATTACCACGTGTTTAAGTATGTAAGACCTGTTTTAGCAAAAATGATGCTGTTTATTATTATTTTAACCTCAGCGTCCTTGCCTTTGGCTCACTTTGTGTTTAGAATAACTACATATTTTAATGAGTACACAATCAATAGCCACACACTATTTATTCATGCATCTTCTTTATTTTGCCCTACAATAGAAAGTGAGTGAAACACTATGTCTGACCTCAGCTTTTGTGTATTACTGCACTTCACAAAATGTTACATTTGTAAAAGTGACTTTATGGGCCAAATACTAGTAATTCTAGAATTGACTACTCTGTATGACTTACATGTATAATATAATTGAATGGCTCAGTTTGGTGCTTAATTATACTATATTGCTGTTTATCCTCTGAACAGGATTAACAGCAAAAAATAAAAAAATAAACATTATGTTTATATCTAAACCTTTGTGAAAATCACTAAAACGACATTTATCATGGCTGTCAGATGTAGTATAATTATTAACACTTGTCAGGAGTATGGAGTACTGACTTCTTTTCTTCTTCTTTTCAGTTTAGTGCCTCTGAAAGCTATTCGGGTTCTGCCTCTTCAGAAATCTCTATGTGTTTGAAGGACACAAACGAAATATTACATGTAGGATTATTTTCTCGCTGAACCTTTGATGGGCAGTGCATCTGTTAGTTTCAAAGATCAAACTCGGCTTTGCCAATGAAAAACACAAACACAAAAAGAAAGTAAAGAAAGAAGAGTATCAGATCAAAATCCCACAGAAAACACTGAGCTTGTGATAAAAATTCTTTCTCTTTCTTTAGAACTCAGGTGAGCTGAAAATTTAGTTTCACTGATAAAATCTCTTCTGTTCTCTTTGGTTGATTACATGTTTGATGCTAGCTGTTTTTAAAAACTAATGTTAGAAGAGACGGTTGATTGAAATAAAATTATTAGCTGGGAAAATCTACCTGATATTTTATTAGTGAAAGAGACAAAAAGACAATGTGTAAGAGATCGAGAAGGATGGAAACCTCATCCTTGTCACAGTGATTAAAGCATTAAAAAGAAAAAAAACACTGCAATATATTTACACTCCAAGATAAGCGAAGACAAGCACAAAACTTCATTGCTAGAACTTCTACAGACTGAAGCAGACCGTAATAAATGACTCTTTGTGACTTTCACAGTATATAGACAATTTTTTACTGTGAAAAAATGCTTATCAAAAAGTGTCAGAAATGATGTTTTTGTTGAGCAATTTTAAATACAGCTGCTGTTTATAACAAATTATAAAATGTTTAGTTTCACACATGGCAGAACAAGCATGCTTCATTAGAAATAACTTCTTCTTTAAAAAATAATTTAAATACTTTTTTGAATTTTCATTTTTATTGAAATTATTTCATCCGTTAAGTAATGAAATTGACCAGGTTAAGATAGTGATATTTCTTCTTAATATTTAAGACATTAGTTGTCTGCTTCATTTCACAAATTCCCCATAAACACACAGGATCGTAGATTTCTATGTGGGTGTGCATGCTAAACAAATTTTTTGCCATAAGTTTTACAATGCTCTTTTAAATGTCAGGTCTAAGCGGGGGACTCTGCAACAAGAGGATGCTGTGTGTGTTGAAACAACTCATTGAAGCTGAAAGAGAGGGTTTCACAAATCTCTGATCAGTGTTTGGGACAGTGGGACAGTGTAGCCTTGTGGGTAAAGCGTTGGGCTGTGAACCCAGTGGTTGGGGGTTCAAGTTTAGGCTCTGCTACACAGCCACTGCTGGGTCCTTGAGCAAGACCCTTAACCCTGTCTGCTCCAGGGGCTCCGTACGTTGGCTGACCCTGCGCTCTGACCCTCAACTTCCAGACAAGTTGGGATATGCGAAGAGAAACATTTCGTTGTACTGTACATCTGTATATGTATAATGATAAATAACATTTGAATTTATGTTAATTAAGTAAATCGAAATTTTTTTCGAATGTCAGCAATGGTAAAGCAGATTTGCAAGTAGTTGATACATTGTCAATATGAGTCTTATTAACACTACATTAAACTGTTGAATGAATGTTTCAAGTTGTTTAATTGCTACCCTTTACACACAAAAAACAGGTAAGCATTTACACTTTAAATAAGATATTACAGTCATTGTGTCTCTACGTGAATAACACAGGCCTAATTTCATCATGACCGGCAATGCTCTAATGCTCATCAAGATCATATCATTAGGCAATTACTGCTGACGACTGGGATCCGAGTTGAAATAAAATATCTTGCACTTTCTCCAGACCTGAATCCAAAAGAAAACCTTTAGGATCGGCTGAGTCATCGCGTATGAACCTTAATGACATTTAAGAAGAGTGGGATGCCATGCTTCATAATACATAATACACAATATGCTTACTTGTGAGATGATACATCACAGCATGAGACATCAATTTCAAGCTGTATTTGATGCACACAACAACATATCGGGGCAGCGGTGGCCTGGTGGTCAGAGA
Organism: Hoplisoma paleatum; assembly: GCA_028565875.1. NCBI lineage: Eukaryota > Metazoa > Chordata > Actinopteri > Siluriformes > Callichthyidae > Hoplisoma > Hoplisoma paleatum. Next base: position 1,085,612 of record JAOTRQ010000009.1, on the reverse strand, counting down.
ACTGTGCTTGTGCGCTCTATATGTAAAAGCACATTCGTGAAACAAAGTATAAGTTCTTAAATGAGACATTGCCATTCTTTGTTAATGCGTACCCACACCTGTTGGTGGCTTTTGTTTTAGCGTTGTGAGTTTTTACTTAAATGCTCTATTTTCATGATAGAACATCAACGTAGTGTGAACTTTTTACATTTTTATTAGAATGAATAAAGATATAATGTCTCATTCATACAGACATACTTACAAATCAAAAACATTAATGAGGTTAATCATAAACTGATGAATCATGTGTAATGACTAATGTGTGTCATGAATGTAACAAAAGTGTGAAACAAGACTAACGAAATTCTAATAAAAGCATGGATATATACACATATATACTTAGACACGTAATCATTTATTTAAACATACAGGTCTACATAAACACGAATACCTACATGTACTCATTCTTTCATTGATGTAAATATACGTATTTACGATTACGAATACACGATTACATGGATACACTCTCAGACATATACATACATCATTCTTTCATATATCAAGTATACACTAGGACAAATAATTAGCTTAAATATTAGATTATACTTGATGTATCTGACCTCAGATTTAATACATGGTGAATAGTGTGCATTTACCTAGTTCTCTTGTAGTTTGATTCATTGGGTAT
>JAOTRQ010000009.1:1056567-1069647 GCA_028565875.1 Hoplisoma paleatum | reverse complement strand
TTTTCTTCCTGCGACTAATCGACCAATGGAATTTGGCCGACTAGTAATTTTTTCGGTCGACCAACGAATAATCGATTCATTGCGGTCAGCCCTAGATAACATGTTATTTTATATCTGTGTTTTAATTCTAGGGTAAAACATTAATTCCTTTTTAATTAAAATTCTTGGGTTTTAATTATACCATGAGTGTGCAGCTCTGGTTTGAGAAATTTAGAGTTTTGTATTGTTTGTCTGCTGCCCTGCTCAATTGCATCTAATGGCCCAGTCAATTTGCTTTTTCCAAAAACAATCCAGTGAAACTGACCACCTAAAATTGTTTTTATGTGGGGAGTAAGTTTAGTTCATATGTGTACTGAACTAATTATAAATTATATAAAATTGTATTAGGACATTTTCCACATGGCATCACGGTGGTTTAGTGATTAGCACTGTCACTGATGAGGGACTGCACAGCAAGAAGTCCCGGGTTTGATTCCTGGGTAAGACAATGCCGGGTTTTCTGTGTGGGGTTTACACGTTCTCCCCGTGTCTATGTGGGTTTCCTCTGAATGCTCCGGTTTTCTCCCACAATCCCAAAACATGCAGTTAGGTTCATTGGAGATGCTGAAATTGTCCTCTATTTTTGAGTGTCTCTGCACTCTACCACAGTGGTCACCAGTTCAGTATGTTTAGTGTATTCGGTAAATAGTGGTAAAACTTGATGGAACTAATTGAGTATTTAAAAATGTATTATTATCATTTATTATTATCATTATATTATATATGAAGAGACCTGGATAAAAGACGATGGAAGAACTCCTGAACCGTCTCACATGGGGGTCAAACTCAAGACCTTCTTTCAGAGAACTTAGCCACTATACCACCCTGAGGAGCAGCAATATTATTATTTGGTAAGCATTGTGTGTGTTAAAAAAATAAAGATGTGTAGAAAAATACTTAAACCCAAAACATAAAACTCCTTGACGCTGGAGGTAGGAAGTTGCTGTTCAAATCTTAGTTTTGGTCCTTTATTTTATTCAGCAGTGAAAAGCCATGAATACAGAAAATAATAATAACAATAATAATAATATTAATAATGTGTTACAATTCTCCATCATGATCTCTATTCATATGGACACACAGTACATGGTAATCAAAAGTATAAAAATGTGTTAACCTTCAAAAAAATGGTAACAAAAACGGTATTCACCAATGACAAACGTTTCTGCTACCGTCCCAATTTACTGTATACATAGGGGATCATATTCCCACTCGTTAAAGAATGATAGTACTAGAAAGGATACATGACTCAACGGCCAGACATAATGTTCCATAAGGTATGCACAGAGGTACAAGCAATAAATACACACATTAGGTAAAGCCTTACAGCTACGCAACGCAGATGCAGGAAAAAAGCAGGTTTGCTATTCTTAGCAAGCAAGGTGACAACAGTAAAAAGTCATGAAAGTCCAAAAAAGAAACACTGAACTTTGAGCTTAGAAAAATGTCTGGTAAATTCACGAATCCACCAACATTTTTTATATTTTTACATAATATGCACAGTTATCAAAATACAGATGAAATCATCCCAGAAAAATCCAGACAATCCTACATCTAATGGAGGATCTGCAGATCTGGAGGTCCTTCTGGTATATGTGCAAGCAACTATTTTATTAATTGTTTTTAAATTTATATTAACATTGTTTTTTTTTGTTTTTTTTTACAAAACCCATGCGAAATCTACAAGTAATATCCATTTTGTGGAGTTCTTTTTTTTTCTATACATCCTTCCCAAAAAACGGTATTAACTGAGGTATGCACATTTTAGCATTGTACACTTAGGCCATGATCCTGATCTTTTTATTATACACTTTTATTCATTATCAGCACACCACATGAGTTTAAACATGCATTAAAACACAACCCTCTTACAGATATTTATTACACCATCAATCTACAAATAATTCAGGACATCCAATTACAATGCACACCTTCTGTATCTGGCATTGGAAATGTAAACTGTAACTGCTAATGTTGTATGAAGTAGAATGGACATGCTCATTCTGTTTCTAATATCATTTGCAATCTGTTGTTTGTTCAGAAATCATGTTGAAGAGGTAGAATCTTTTAGAAAGCATTTTTGGATAAGTGGGAAAACCCTTTTCAAAGAAGCTGCGTATTATATTTGGTGTGATTTTTAATTATTATGAACATCATCTTCAAGTCAATTTGCTGACTCCAGCAAAGGATAAGCTTTGTTCCTGGATCCAGCTGAACTGGTATAAGAATCTTATTGGTATGTCTCTGTGCTAAGACAAAAAGAAAATATAAAAAAAAAACCCTTCAGTTTGGCAAACAGAGATATAACGGCACATTGTTTTCTTTTGTTGCTTTGACTTTTCAGGTTACAATATTTCTTGTACTCAAGTTTCATCTTTTCTGTATTGACCAGAACAAGAAGCAGAAAAGTCAACAGAGGCTGGGAAAACCAACAACAGCTTTGTGTGCTAGCGTCTCAATCTCATTATGAGAGGAGGCAGAATTTTGTGTAACTTTGGTTTGAACGAAAACCGAATGACTGTTAAAGCAACAAGCACATTTCCAAGTGATATCAGCTATGATCATCAAACATTATCTCACCATTAGTAAAATATATACAACGACTTGACACTGCTGGAAAAGCTTGGGTTTCATTATCATCTCTGTGTGTGGAGTTTACTCCCATAGTCCAAAATAAAATGTAGCCACTTAATATTGGTCTGTTATAGACTGACAATTTCTTCTGGGGCATTGGTGTCATTTGGGTTGATATGTGTGCGCCTGTGTGTGTAGGTGTGTAGGAGGGTTGGTGGCGGTGGTTGGACAATTGTCCAAAAAGTCTATAAATGTCTTACTTTAAGAATTGATGCGACAAAATTAGCTGTACTTGACATGATTAATAAGTGGCCAGGATCTGTGCAGAGAATTGTAACTTTGTCAAAAACGATTCATCTAAAAAGTGCTTATGGCTGTTGGGGAACTTGGGGAACATAACCCAATTTAACACAGCAAAAAAACACAAAAAATGCTGCTACATGCACCATTGTGATATTAAAATGTATTAGTTTACAATAGATTCTACTTTCATCAAAGCAAATATCACCTAGAAATGCTTTTCAACATCAGTCTCGTCTTTTACAATGGCTAAATTATTAGTTTTAAGGATAACCAAGCCATATCATTGAAATCATGAAGTTTTTGGCTTCACTAGATATTTTAAAGTTTGGTTCTTATGTTATTCGGCATTGACACAATTCTGGAAAGAAAATCGTACAGATTAAAGACAATGAACAGTTCCACTTTACAATGAACTAGTAAAAAGAAATGGACCAGCAAATAAAAAAGCAAATATAAATATATGTGACACATTATAAATTTTGCTGCTACAGTGTAGCTGCTCTCTACCACCTGCTAGGCCACAAGCTCTTTCTGGAACAAGTCATAGGGAACTATGATTCAATGATCAACTCATTCAAATAATCACAATTGCTGTATGTTATCAAATCGCTCAATCTGTACTGGGCTAAATGAGACAATCCCCGAGGTTTTTTGAAGGTAGTTAGCAGAACAAGTAGCTTCTCTTTGTACTAAAGTCACAAAAGGATGACCAGAGTCTGGTGGCTTCTCTGTCTAAGCTATTGGCCATTGATAGTGTTGGCTTTGGTTTCTAGCTGTTGCCTGTGACTCTTTGCAGGTAGACAAAGCTTTAGAACACGGAGGTAAAGAGACTAGAGAAGAATATGCAGAAATGCATTGTTTTTTTTCCCTCAACATGACGCTTACACAAACATTTACATTTTATGTACCTCAGTATTACATTTTACTTTTCAGCACAAACAGAGAAAGAGACACTGGAACATTTTTTTTTCTTTTTGGACAGCTGCAACAGTCTGGAATACCACAGTTCTGTTAATGGTATGACTAAAATGGCATTTACAGTGGATGTAGATATAACAAAACAAAACAAAAAATACAGTTTAAAGCATTTAGCAACATATAGGCAGTGTCACTAATTTCTCATACTTCTCCTGTGCAAAAGAAAGAAAGAAAAGAAACAGAAAACGTTTGCAATGATATGAATTGAACCAGCAATTATCTAACATCAGAGACTACCACGGCTCACTTTGGAATATTCACAAACCGAATCTTTTTAGCAGTACTTCTGTGGTCATTTACTTTCTACACAAAAAGACCCTTTCACTTCTGTCAGTACGTTCGGTGCGTGATATGAAGTAGCCAAGCAATCTGGATGAAATCTTGTCTGAAGAACAGACATGGAATGCCTGCTCTTATGTGGTCCTCAAAGGCCTATGAGAGTTTCTTTGGGCCAGAATCCTGGATACATTTTAAATAAATATTCCTTGCTTCAGTTTGCTGACGCTCTGTGGATTTGAGTGGTTTGAGGGGCAGTCTGGGCCGGATACGCAATGTCCCAGTAAATCAGACCCGGGGATAAACGTCACTCTACGTCCTCCGATAGGTTTCCTTCCTCAAGCTCTCGATCCTCCTCTAAATCTGGACTATGGTCAGCTGTCGTCACCAACGACATCGGACAGTCATCATCGTCCATGTTTAGTGGCTCCTCTTTGACGTGAATTGGAGGCCTGTAGAATAACAAAAAAACTGTTTATTAAAGTCATTGTTTGTCATCATTGTGCATGCTTGTAATTAAAGTATTCTCACTCTGCAAATGACAGTGTCTGGTTGTTTACTGTGTTTTGTTTATGTTTCAACATTTAAAAGCCATATTGATCAGTTAAAACCTATAACGACGACCTTTCCTGCTCATCTCTGAAAGCGGAGGGTAAACCCAAATGAGGGGACATGAGTTGTCTTGCAAATCAGCCTCCAAAAAATAGCATCTCTCCTAAAGAGACAGTACCGTGCATACTGGAGATGGCTCTGAGGTTTATGCAACACAGACAGAACACATTTATCTAGAATTAACTTAATCGCAACACAAACTTCAAACAATAAAAATGAATTAAATTTATTAAACCAGTAGCTACAAACCTAAACTATAATTATAAATCAGCTAAGTCATGTCAATTAAGTCCTGCTTAGACCTTTGACAGCACAAAATATATTATCAGATTGGTATCGATACCAAACATCAAAATTCCAGTAAGGGATCAAACTCATGTCCTTCTTACTGTGAGGAGTACTCATTATCCACGGAAGAATTCAAAGTCCATGAAAAAAAACTATCATATGAATGTTTGCATTGTTAATCATTTGTTTGGTCTAAATCTAAATTAATTACTAAAAGGTTTACTGAAGATACCTATCATAGCGAGAAAGTAGCAAACCCTTTATAAAGAATCAAGAATTTCTCATCCTCACAGCCCCTAGAGCAAAGGGGGAAATAAAGCTTTTTTTAATCTTGTTAATATAAAGTGCTGGACTTCGTTAATATGCAGGGGCTGCTGAGCAGAGTGAAGCTGAAGCTAGTCTCGAACATTAATCAAGTCCCGTCCGGTAGTTGACTTGGACACAGTGATCGATGTTTTGAACTCCTAATGGATGAAAATCTGTACTGTCAATAAACTCAGCTGGTCAAGAAAACCCTACAGTGATGAGGCTTCCTCCCTGCACAACCGCTGAGACGATGGTCGAAGCGAGGCTACTAACAAGAATAATAACGCTGTCACACACAAACAAGGCTTAACATGATCCTGGGCTCTTGGCAGGGAAAGAGGTTTGTGCTACCATGATAAATCTGACAAAACCTAATTATTTCTGACATGCTGGATGCAGCGGGCAATCCCGCCAGACTCGAGCAGTGCAAGGAAGAGCGAGAGGGGAAAAACCTTATCAACTAGTCTCTGTATTAGAGCGTGGCCTGCCAGACATCTCTTGGGCGACACTCATCAATGGCAGGGGGAACTTCGAATTTAAAAAGGTACAGATTGCTTTAATATTTATAGCAAAATAGATTAATATTCAAATTAGTTACAGGAAAGTCACGGCTGCCATTATGGATACTGAAATATATTTAAGATCGAGTCTCAGTTTAGCTAAGGTTGCATATACACGGCCAGTAAGTGACACTCATTCTGTAAGCTTCTATTTTTACTTAATAATTAAATAATAATTATAATTTTACATAATGAATAATTATTTAATTAATAACAGTATTACAGATTCAGTAAAAAAAATATTTTACTCAATAAAATTCAAATGTAATAATAAATGAAACAAATAAAGTCAAATCCATTATTTATTCAAAATACAAGACTGTATCTACAACATTTAAACAATGGATAAATAGTACTAGCGTAAATACATTTCCTACACCTACCACCTCTAAGGCAATTCAATGTCTCCAGTCAACCTGACTGCATGTTGTTGGATTGTGGGAGCTTTCACACAGACACATAAAGTACATATAAACTCAATAAAAAAGGGCAGAGACATAAATAGAACCCAGGACCTTTCGGTTGTAAGCTGACAGTACTACCCATCACCACCATTCTGACCTATTTAAAACTTGTGTACTTTAAATCAGTAAATGTTTCCTCCTGGTGAGGTTCACAAAGAGATCATTGGGTAACATTTGGTAGAATGCAGGCGTACACCACAGACAGGATGCAGTCCATAAGTACCAATGTACTATAATATTTTTTATAGACTTGATATTTATAGATGATGTTTTTTCTTCAGTGTCAGATCTATTTTCCTTGGGATAAAATGTGTTGGTTATTACCACAGGCTGCATAAAGAGGAAAAAAAAACACGTTCAGCTGGCAGCCAATTTTCAACCAGCCTTTGGCAGATATGAAAAAGCTAAATTTGTGAGTTTTACAACTGCTAACGCTAAAACGCCAAGAGATGTACTTTTCTTTATTAAGGAAAAGGAAAGATTCTCTTAGAACTCTCTTATGATCCACTGTGCTTAACTGCAAAGAATAATGTCTTCAGGGAAATGTTTTTATTTTTAATTATGTAATTGATTCGATGGTATAATAAAACAGAAAATGTGTTTAAAATCTTTGAACTAGCACCTATATATTAGCCTGTACATTAGAGGATTCCTAAGTTCCAAAGAGAATACTAAACTATCTCTCCCATTACACTGCATTTCATTTTTATTATGCATTTGTGGCCTATTTGTAATTACCCAGGTTGCATTAATGACAATTTCTACCCACAAAGCAACAGACGTGCTGTTAGCGTCTCAGTAAACATGCATTATAGCTATATAATGTGAAACAGGGCCATAAAAGCTCTCATTGACCTGCACCTTGGCTCTTCACTTGGCTCTTTAAAGGCACTGAGCTTACATTTATCACGCTATAACAAACAGGGCTGCAGATATAGGCTTAAAGATATTACCTCGAGACAAATGATCCCCGGCCAGACCAACGCTGCACCGACCATTAAGCTCGACACAGGCCTTTAGCCGGCGTGTGAAGAAGCATGGCTTACAGCTTTCATTTGCATTTATTACAAATCAGTAGCACACTTTTGCATTTGGAGGAGGGAGGAAAACGATTAGTGCTTTTTCCACTGTATTAAGACATCAGGATGAGTCATTTAGTGGTTAATGAGAGACTTACATTATCTGGAGTGAGTATCAGCCTGCATCAGTCTGTTTATTTATCAGGTCACGACTTTTACATTGGACAATTTTTAAATGTAAAAACGACTTCAGGTTACATTTGTCTGTTTTGATTAGTGAATGAATTGTCGACACGCAGAGACGAATATCCAATATTTCAAAATTTCAAATATTTCAAAATTATCAAATTATAAACAATATAAAAATAATTTCGTTCAACTAAAAAGACAAGCGCTCTGTCCATCTGGGAACCACTGTTTATTATTTAAATATTCCACCACAGTTTTTATGATTTTTTTCATCACTGTACTTTTTTACACGTGAAAGAAATACTCCTCCTCATTTACACACACTAGGGGGCAGCAGTGAGCACACAAGCCTGACATGGTGGGCATCTCTAGTTACGGCACCTGGTGAACAGTTCAGTGTTAGGTGCCTTGCTCAATGGCTCTTCAGTCGTGACCACAACTCTCGAATCGAACCGGCAACCTAAAATATTCATATGATCTTTAAGAATATTCTTATGATCTTTTACAATATTAATATCACCTATTATAACCTATTATACGATATATATTTTAGGAAATTCATAGGATCCATTCGATTATTCATTTAATCTATTAAGATAATCCAATAATATATAGACATTCCTATGAACCATTGGACTATTGCCCTAAATCATTTATAATATTCCTACAAAATGTTAAGATATTCATTTGATCTATTATGACATTTTTATGATCGATTAATAATTACGAAGATCTAATCCTAGTATCTATTAGGGAAGACTTAATAGGATATCGCTATTGTCAATATAACCCTATGGGCTATGAAGATAATCCTAAGATCTATTAAAAATATTCTATTAGGATCTTCTGATCATATCGTAATATTCTCAAAATATATTTTTGAGAAGATCTAAATATATAGAAAACAACTCCACCTAGAAGGAGCGGAGACACAGGTCGAACCCAGAACCCTTTTGCCATAAACCAACAGTGCTACCACATGCCACAGTCCTGTGCTATTTATAATTTATCTCTATTTTATCTATCTATTTTCTATTCTCAACTATGATTAACAGCTTCACTAAACAAGTGTAGGTAAAAATCTATGTCTGTTTGTAATTTGTCTTTTAAAAACAGCTAAAATTCAACCCAGAAAAGCCTCTAACTAACCAAACACATGCTTGCCATTTTGTAGCAGCCACCCATCCTGCCCACATGCCCAAACCAAAAACAGAAAGGAAAAGAAAATTATCCCAGCAACAACAAAAAAGTCCCTATCTGTAATTAAAGAATAAATAACCTAAGAAGTCAAAATACTGGGATTCTATCAGACTTGCTTATGTGAATAAGCCGAATAACGTTGTGGTAACATATTTACTTATCTACAGAACGAGATGCGTTAAGTAACGTTAACAAGTCTAAGATGGAATCGCAGCGTAAGGCTGAGATGTCTCGCAATGTATGTGGTTGGTTGTGTGTGTGAGTGTGTGTGTTTGTGTGAGAGAGAGAGTGACGATGCTAAGTGTCCTATCTTTGACTCGGTAAACACGGCGCAGTGACATGCATGACATCACTGATTAGTGGTAAGCACATTTTCTACATCCACATTGCTCAAACTCACAGCACATGAATGTTTAATCAGGCTGCACTCTCTCTTTCTCTCTGCACCATTAAAAAAGATGGAATGGTGAAGATTTTAAAGTAATTAATGACACAGTTAGCTGCTAAATATTAATAGGAACAGGCTTGCATAAAATATCACATCTAAACCTGTACAATGCAGACGTTCCAGTAATTAAACCTGAATCTGAAATAAGCTATTTATAGTCGAGGGGTAAAATTCTGCCTAAACATAAAGGATGATCTTTACTAAACAAATGACACATGGGTGTTTATCTTTGTTTTAGCGTCTGCAAAATTAGCTGAAAATCTGTAGATAAATGGATACACCAAACATTATTCTGAGAAGGCTTTTCACAAGACTATGTGGGAGTTTGTGCCCATTGATTCAAAGAAGAGTGTGTGTGGCTGGCCAATGGGGTCAATCAAGCCAAGTACATATGATTCAAAAGTCAGAGAAGTCTCGGGTACAAGTCAAGCTGAATTATTTATTGTCTTTGTTTTGCGTACGGATCCTCTGTGTACGTTTTATCCAGGAGCTCTGATCTCCTCTAACAATCCAAAAACATGCAGGCAATTTAACTGGAGAGATTAAATGCCTTATAGGTGTGTGTGTGTGTGTGTGTTTTAAAATGAACTAGTGACCTATTGTTGTTCGTTTAGAGCCCATCGAAAAGGTGGGATAGGCTCCAGCACCCTGCTCAACTCTGATTGGATAAGCAGTTAAAAAAGTGAAAGCTTTATTTATTACTTTTTGTACTTGTGTCTGAACAATGAATTAAAAAAATACTTTCCAGGTACTTAAATCCATATAGTGTAGAGGTACTGTATTAAATCTACATGTATCCAAATATTTAATGAATATACCATATAATTAGAATGTAATGAATCATACAAGAGCTGTCCAAAGAAAATAAAAATATTTGTATCTAATAATAAGCATAATAAATGTGTGTGTTGTTGTTTAAACTGTTCAAATGTAGAAATTTCCAAAAAAAAAAGGATTTGTTTCAGCTTGCACTGCTAATTAGCCTGAGGATTAACCACATCTGGAAATGAAACAGCTGCTTAAAATGATTACTTACAGGTGGGTGTGGGGGGAGTAGCCGGGGCTGCTGTGACCGTTAGTGTCGAAGTGATCCAGGCAGCCGTTGAGATCGTCGTGGGGGCCGCTTTGTAAAAGGCAGGGTGGGCTCCCGCTCAGCAGTCCGGGTGGACTCGCACCCATCAGACCTGATGCGCTGCTGTTCATAAACCCTGTGTTACCCAGCAGGGGTAGAGAGGTCTCGGCCAGAGCTGCCTATGAGAGGACAGCATAAAGTATCATTAGAAACAAATTCATTATGATGGCACTGTTGAAGTAAACAAGATTCTGAATGTGTAACATTTTGTACGATTTTGTAAACACGTTTAAACCTGCTTACCAATAACATTTGTACCATTATTGGACCGCTGTGATAAAAATGTGAAAAACACTAGCAAACATGATCTGACCTTGTTAAAGGAATGTACATTGATTTAAAATTGTGTATAAGTTGTATATTTCTGTATATGTTTGTCTGATTCTGTTTCTGGCTTTCTCAATATGTCGGTCTGCTTTTTTGTGTATCTCAACATGTCTGTTTTCTTGTCTGTATATGACTATACATGCATGTCCGCTTGTCTGTTTATGTATGTTTGCAGTCTGTCTGCTTGTCTGTATATGTCCTGTGTCTACTATGCTCTGTCTATCTCGATAAGTATGTCTGCCTGTCTGTTTGTCTGTATATGTATGTTTTCTTGTCTGTATATACGTGAGTGTCCGTTTGCTTCTGTGTCTATTAGCGTCAGGCTATCACAATACATATGGCTGTGTGTCTGTCTGTACGTGCTGCTTCTGTGTCTATTAGTGTCAGGTTATCTCACTATGTGTCTGCTTGTCTGTGTACGTCTGTATAGGTCAGTGCTTATCTGTATAATTGTCTGCCAATCGCAGTAGGTCTGTCTGTCAGTCTGCAGATGTCTGACTAATACAATCCTCCCAATTAGTTCAAAACTAACAATGCTTTTATAAATACACAACGTGATCAATCTTTTTGTTCTTTACTTGTCCTTAGCAGAAAGGTGGTGTAGTAAAACCCCCCTACATAATGTGTGTATTACTATTCATCCGGCCGAAACTTTACCTAAAACTTGTAAAAAAAATCCTGACATTTTTGTCTCCTGCACATTAAAGTTATATACAGTAATTAAAATTTAAATTTTTTTGCCATGAGCGCCTCGCTGCGCCGACATTACAGAGCCAAATCATTTATGACAGCTAGGATAAATATTAATGCGTCTGCCCTTGCATTTGCGCCAACTGCCATCAATCTGAAACACAGGTGCAGTAAAGCAGCCTGGCAGAAAAGATACCTGACCGTGCCCCTCAGTTCTACTACACTCGTACCTCCTTATGCCACCCACACACACCAACACACACTTCAGGCAGTCATTTTGAGATAAATACACTACAGACTAAGGAAAACAAAGATTGCTGGGTAATTCTTTTTGTACTTTTTGCTGTTTTGATGTATTTAATTGTGCTTACCTGCAGACTTGCATTAAGAGCTGCTCCATAACCCAGACTAGACGGCAGGTTCTTGACCAGTGTAGGACTCCTGAGCAACACAACAAAACAATAAACTATAATGAAATATATTGACACTCATCTTTAAAAACAGCAGAGCACTTACTGCATTGTTAAACAGACTTCTAACATGATTGTATCTAAATAAATGTGCTTAATACTAAACTAAAGTAAAACTAATAATAATATTAATATAATAAACTAATATAATAATAATGCTAATAATAAAAATAAGAATACTAATGAAGAAACTTTACCCTGTTATCTTCTGAGATCTGCGTTTTTGGTACTCCATCTCATCTACTGTCCACACCGCACCCTTCACATTCTCCACTCTCACAAAACACTTGTGCAGACTGAGGTTGTGGCGCACAGCATTCTAAATACACACACAAAGACATAAAATTACATGTGAGAATGTTTGCAACATCTTTAAATGTCATGTTCATTCATGTACACCCATATAGGACATGGAAGTTTTTATAAGCCAGCCATTGACAGCCTATGTACTCCATGTTTTCACTTCAATTTATTTCTCCTTTTACTTTAAAATCTTTCTATAAAACATAACATAGCTTCATTTTTGAACAGGCTCATTCACCTGCATCATGACATTCAAGCAATTACAAGAGCAAATCTCGCTAAAATGTTGCATGACATACAATAACTCAGCAAACCCCCCCCAAAAAAAAAAAAATAAAAAAAAAATAAAATAAAAAAAAATAAATAAATAAAAAAAAAAAGTTGTTTTTTTATTATATTATACATAGTCCTGGTTGCAACAACATATATCGAACTGGATCCCGAGCCACTACAGGAAATCGTTATCCAAAGTGACTTACATTTGTGACAGCACATTATCTAAACCAGGGGTAACAACAACTATCTACCAATAAAAAAGAAATACATCACAGATAGAACATATCTAATTCCACTATAATTAGTTGGTCTTAGTTAAAGGCTGATCATGTGACCTCCAGGGTTGGTTGGACACCCATGATCCATGACCCAAACCGGCATTGGTGTTGCCTGAACCATCAACTTTATGTTTACTGGTTCAGTACTTCAACCACAAGGATACAACTTAATTTAGATCACAACCAGCTGAAATCATTTTATATTCTCACTTAGCAGATGCTCTTATCCAGAATGACTTACAGTCGGGATTCCAAGAGCGGTAGATAACAGTTCAAATTACAATTCTGCAGTGAACCCGGTGAAAATCTTTTTTTTTTTTATTATTACTGCAATAACCAGCATGATTC
>JAOTRQ010000009.1:1008497-1019705 GCA_028565875.1 Hoplisoma paleatum | reverse complement strand
ACACACACACACACACACACACACACACACACACACACACACACACACACACACACACACGCACACACACACAAACTGTGTTTAGTTTTATGGTTCATCTTTGCCTCGTAAAAAACACTTGACAAAACGTAGATGAAGCATAACAGACACTTTTCAAAAGTTTACAGCATACAGTTGATGCATTTATGATCGGGGGCATGTCTTGAAAAGCCAATAGTGGCAAATTGGTATTGTTGTGGTTTGAACCAACATTCTAACAATTACTAGTCTAATACTTTAATCTAGTTGTCTCAAACCCATCCCCATAGGGTCGGTGTGACTGCTGGATTTTATTTCAACCAGATCAAAACACACCTGATTTAACTAGTTTAATTAACTGGGTTGGTTGGAACAACAGCCACGTCGACCTTTTATGAACCCAGTTTAAAACCCATGCTTTAATAACTATGCTATAACTGCATTTATCCTCATTACACATTTAAGTTTGACCAGAACTAAATTGTAATGGCTAGACAGCTACGTCTGAGCATCTTGTAAGAAAGTTCCGGACTGCAGTGCCGAGTAGCTTTCAAAGGTAGTCCAAATAAGGAATTTAAAATACATTTACAGTTCTATATAATTTTTTTATAAAAATGTTATTTGCTAATTGTATTTTTTAAATTATTATAATGTATTTTTTTTTTACGGAGCAACTGTAACATTAGCAATTTATCTCTGGGATCAATAAAGTATTTATGATTCTGAACAGTGATAAAACAAATAAACCAATAGGCTACCTCAGTTTAGCTTAAACTACTAAATAATTTAAGCTGGTTCTGATTCTGAATTGAATAGAAAACTCTTATTTTATAAGTGGTAATTTTGGTTCATAATAAATGACACAGTCTAGTTTATTGTACTTCCACACAACTTGTAATTACACTGTTGTTGTCTATTGATTAAATATATTAATTTAAATGTCTACAATGAGAATTGCATTTTAAATGAAAGGTGGATTTTAAAGCCAACCCAAGTGTGTGTGTGTGTGTGTGTGTGTGTGTGTGTGTGCCTCAGAGAAGGGCAGAACCTGACAGTTTGAGAGTTTCAGTGACAAGTCCAGAATTACATCTCCAGATCAAACAGACTGGCGGAACAGAGGAAATCTTTTTTGTGAGCGCCATGTATTATGGATGGACTTAAGAGATTAACAGGAGCCGCTCACCTGCAGTGGACGCTGTTTGTCGTTGTTCTTTGGAGACTTCAGGCCGCTGCCTGGTTGCAGTAAGAGTAATTGCCTTGCTGCTTGAAAGGCCTGTAAAGAGAGTAGAAACAGAGAAGCGAAATGAGATTTCTTTTTGTCTTTCTTGCGTCCAGTGGAACCAACGACTCCGAAGAAAAGGCTCGGGTACCAATCCCAAAAGTCCAAGCTACTTTAGTGAAGCCTGAAAAAATGGGCAAATATTCTCCATTTTTCATGATGAGCCACAGAGCCGTGATGAAGAATAAATACAGTTTGTCTAAAGTACCCATGGAGTGAGGGGGGGGGGGGGAGACGACGACCAGTAAGCGCGTCAGTAGAATTGACCTGTCTAGTGTGTGCTCAACTGAAATACCCACTTCTCTGCAAATTACCAGCCCATTTGCATATTCATAATATCAATTTGAAGTAGAGGCAGGCGATGTGAAGTGTTCCTACAAGCTGTAATTAAAGTTGACAAAATCAACATCAGATTACCTTAGGAGTGAATTAACAAGGAGCCGAGGTTTTACACTCTGCATTAGTGCTGCTTATGAGCAGAGAAGGAGAAAATGGGCTTTCTGGGCCTAATCATGCCGACTGCCTACTGTGCCGTCTCAGAGGGGAAAACTGCTACCCGACGTTCTAAACGCAGCAAAGACTGAGAGAGAGAGAGAGAGTTGGCATGAAAACGATGCAATGTGTTATCTTAGTACTTTTCTTCAACCCTCCTCTGTGATAAGATCCTAGTGAGGAGGCACTTTACTGCTCTTTACCACTGTACCCTTTATTTAAAGCTGAAAGGTGACAGATACAGGTCCCAGCGCAGCTACAAGCATTCTGTGTGTGACACGACTGTTACACTTCAGTAAGTGATACTCACTTTTCTGATTTGTTCATTTGCACGGCTGATTTAGACATATATGGATGCACCTGGTAATGACAGAGCAAAAGTTTTTTAAGCTACACTTATTTATTTTTTTTGCCAGCAGATGCACCTCATTTAAAACCATCAAATGCTTATGTGATGAATTGGAATGACAGATTGTTCCGATTCTTATATTTACATTTTCAGCATTTAGCAGATAATTTCATCCAAAGCGAGTTACAATAGCAAGTGTGCACAATTATTTAAAGCAACTGAGGGTTAAGGGCCCAATACTCGCAATTTGGTGTAAGTGTGACTTGCTAATCCATCACTACCCGACCATAAAGGTGTGTGCTAAATACTGAAAATCTAAATGTAAACAAATGGACCAAAAGTCATGTAGAGAGTCTTTCTATAATTGTGAATAATGCAAATGTGTTTACAAACTTGTGTTTGAAATTCTTATGTGTTATGTGAACTAGTTTTAAAACGTGCAGAAACTTTGTAAAGCATTATTGCATGATTATTCATAATTGAACCCCCCCCCCCAACCCTAACCCACGCCTTCAAGACAAACCCGCAACAAGGTTCTATCAGTTCAATCACACTTGCTCTCACACCCGAAAGGTAACAGTTTAAATGCATGAACACTGAATATTAGTTTATAGTTTACACTAATAGAAATGTAAGAGATGTATTGTGAATATATGTGAAAAAACAGAAGTAGGGTTGGATTGGCCTTAATCTGAATAAATGTCTGATAAAATAAGAAAACAAGCTCGGCAGCGGAACCCACAGGGAAAAAGTAGAGTGGAGAGGCCAAAACAGACGTAGAAAAGACCACATACTTAAATTCATTACATGGATTACTAGGGGATTTTTAGTAAATATGAGGAACTACATTCAAGCAGCTGTTAGTGCAGTTGTTCGTCAATCAGGTAAAGCCAAGTGCATATTGTTGTCAAGTATTGTGATGTGATATTTGCAAACTACGACGAAATCAGAGCAACAGCCAAAAATACCCCTAAACAAAACAACACATTCACAGGTGTCTCTTCAGCTGTAAAGCGATCTGAAGTGTAGTGATGGAGAAAAAAAAAACTACCTTGGATAAAAAGCGACACTTCGTCTTGCAGATTCAAGAGCTTGTTTTATTTTCTGCTGCTTGTATCCATGACAACAGCTACCTTGACAGGATGTGCATATGGCATCGCTCTGCCAGCTGGTGAAAACAATGTTTGAACTAGTGCATTGAGATGCTGAGCAAACAGGACCAGAGAGGAAGAATGGTGTTGTGGGGAGAGTGAGTGAGCAAGCGAAATAGAGAGAGAGGGGGGGGGGAGACAAGCAGAGTTGCCATGTCTTAACCCTCTGGGAAGGCAGCCATCCCCCTGATCAATTATGAAAAGAGAGAACGAGGAGCTGCCACTGTCTGTCTGGAGCAGGCTCGCAGGAGCCAGGCTCACGGAGCCCCCCGGTAAACAAACACAACAGAGTGGCGCTGGGTCCTAACAGCATCGATCTGTCTCCTCACACACATGCACATCATGTAGCCACTGGTAAGGCCTGAAGAGACGCTGGGACTGAAGGGCATGCTGGCATTCTTTACCAGCCCCCACTTATACCTGCTTTAATAGCATGGCACTGAAAGATGAAAGCTTTTTATTAAGAATTTAATTCTACAACATTTACTGTAGTAAACTGTAGTCAAATCCTACATAAATACATTCTCTTTGGGGTCATCTACTTATGTTCCATATTAGAGTGGCTATCAGAAGTTTGTTAGTTTAATTCTCACCACTGTCAGGTTGCCATTTTTGGACCACAACTGTAATTAAATTTGGATAAAATCTGCACAGGAAAATGTGCAGAGCAGTGTATAGCATAGTGCATCCGAACAAGTTTGTGCAATTGAAAATGTAAACTAAAAATAATATAACGGATACACAACACTAAATGGTGCAATTGTTTATTAATACAACAGCAACAGACTAACTAGACCAAACCCAAACAAAGAGTAATGAGATTATACACTAAATAAGTAAAACAGTCCGGTTAGAAGTTTGTTTTATCTCGGTCATATCATCTTACTGCACATTCCTAAAAGTCCCAAACAAGTCCCAAATGTCTGACCAGGCTGCCCATCAAATGTCTGGAGTCTCGAGAGATTGTCTGAATGCCTTATTGGCCTTTTTAATGTTGAATTGATTGATTGGTTCTGGTGCCCGTTGTGCCTTTAGACGCATGAGTGAGTTCCAAGCAACAGCCAAACTTGCTCCAAGTCTCGAGTCATTACTGGTGGAGATTTGTGGTGGAGATTGTAAATTGCAGGAGATTTCACGCCCATTCAAGCGTTGATTGTGATTGTGAGGCTTTATCGGACGTCTAATGGGCTTAGCACAACAATTAGCAGGAAAGAAATGTTTATCTGAGCTGAGATCAATACAGACTCGATGTCCTTGGATGAAGGGTAAAGTCAAAGAAGTCATTCGATAAGTGTCCAGGTACAGAAGTGTTATCACCGTTACCACGTCTTGGCAGTTTTGACATTTAGCCAAGAACACAGCATTAGCACCTGGAGCTATGTTTCCAGATCAACTCACATGCTCCTTATTTGTATTTCTGCTTAATCATATGTGTAAACTTGTGGTTAACATTTGTACTTGTTTCTAATATGACAATAATTTTGACACTGTAATGCGTTAAACTTTTGTGGCATTTGCATGGCGATTGGCATTTGTTTATAAAGCCACTGCAAGTATTGTTCCAGGTTTCTTCAGAATTTCTAACATGAGTGAATTCATAAAATAAATAAAGACAAAAATTAAATCAAATAATTGTATAAGTGTTACCCAGTGCTGGCATTTTATAACTCTTACACTGTTCATCTTGTTTTTACTAAATTGCACTAATGATGACAACAGGTCGAAGTTACATAGAAGGAGTTATGCATAAGAGTTATGCATAATAAAGAATAGGTAATTTCCTTATTTTAGACTGCAGTGTCTAAGGTTCAAATCTCAAATCTCCAAGCTACCTATGCATAGAGAGTTTCCTTTTGCTTAAAATGGTTCATCTCGAAATAAAAAAAAAGGTTTGGGTCTGTTGGTCTTGAATAACTTGAGGCAGTGTTTATGTCACAAAGTTAAATGTACAATGGTCAATAGTACATGTACAACTTTTAGTCATAATGATTTAGACTTTTTGTTATGTAATGAGGGCAATTGGGACGATCTGCTTCAAGGAGAAAGGTAAAGGCATGTAACTTCCAGTAACTGTAAGTCAGTATGAACAAAGGAATCCTCTAATATAGTGTAAAATGTAAATAAGGATTATGATTCATGTTGTGGGATGATGTCTCGTGCAGAGTAATGCAAATGTCATTTTTAATTAATATCGTTTCAGCCTTCTGAGTCCTTCTCGTACCAACTGAACTGGAGGCCACACTAGAAGAAGTCTGCACAAAGTTCCATCAGCTTATATATCAAACTTTAGCCTGGAAGTAAAACCTAAGCTTGATATCTTTACTTTGTTGAAAGTTCAAATGGCCAAAAAATGTGGATTCCAACCTGTGTTGCTGTCTGCTAGCAATGCCCGCTGCCATCCATTAATGCACACATTGTATAAACAGCACAATGTGCTACATTCCTCGGCTCTAGGATCCCTGGCTGAAACATAAATAACAAGGCACTCAGGAACAGACTTGATGCTGATATCCATCTCTGAGGACAGAGAGAAAAGAAACACATTGGCATGCACCCACATGCGGGTACACACCCCGCGTCCACCTACACACCAGGACATGAGCACACGCCGACGACGGATCTGGATCCTTGTGAAAATAAGTTCTGGTCCAAATGGACCTGACATAATTGGTTTCAGATAGAGAGGTCAAGAGAAAGCCGATACGGACAAGTATTATGCGAAATGGAGGGAAAACACGAATGTTTATACAGACACTCCCAGACTACATTAATAGCTAAGCAGAGCTCACCGGTGAACGGAGCACGTGTCAGCTATCCACCCCCCCCCCACCTCCCCCCAACCTTCGTATGGTCTGTGTTTAGACTTAATACAGCGGTAATAAAAAACATATCACAAAGCACCTTTGTGAGAACCATTTCTTGGTCTAAAACAAGCATGAAGTAAATTAGCAGTAAGCCGCATTTTGGCAGATCTTTACAAACACGTCGCTGTTCTTCCAGACTGCCACTAACACCCCAATACAAGACTGCATAGCTGTGACTAAACGTATTAAAACAAAACACAAACAGAAATAATAAAGCATGCATGATGAATTAACTTCTGAGGGTCAGAGCTAGGAAAAAGAAAAATACATCCAACTGATGTGAATTCATGAAAATGACAAGACAGGATGAAGCCATAAAGAGCTCGAACTGTTTATTTGCAATATATTGCTGATCCTACAATCAGAGACAAAAGTTTAGTAACTTTTAGATAAAACGTTCCTATTTATCTGGGCTTGAGGCCAGCACTGATGTATATCGGAAGGTTGAGTCAGCAGATCATGACTTAAGTGTCTTTGAACCAGGCACCAAACCTTTAACAGCTCCCTGGGAGCTGTGGCTAGGGTGCTCATTGCTGCCCCCTAGGTGTAAATGTGTTTTTCTGCACGGACTGAGTAAAATCTGGAGGAATAATTCCTAAATAGAGCACAATAGTCAAAAAAAATCTAAATTAAAAAAATAATTTCAATGACTATGTTTAGAAACTGGCATGCTCTAACTGTTTTTTTGTCCCAGTTATACATTGCTATGAACTCAACCACAATGATAAGAAAAATGCCGAGACGTTATGTCATTTTCTTTCTTTCTTACAAAAGAATGCATAAACTTTTGAACAAATGCTCGTAAAAGAACTCAGACACGTATAATCCAAGCCAACAAAAAGATGTAGGAACTGTATAAAGAGAGCCCATGCCAACTCGCTTATCTGTTCAAAGGATGGAAACACACAGTCTCAGAACTCCGACCTTTCATAAAGCCAGGAGCTCTGCCACGGAAAACAAGGAACAAACAGTTTAAGCAAACAAACCTGAGGTGATTGGCTGGTGGCCTGCACAGTCTGGGTAGATATAGGGTCCAAACCTCCGTGCTACAATATTGACACTGCATTGTTATGTAAGCATGCTCGCGACACAAGAGTGCGCCGCTGAGCCAAGTCACTTGCGAATGTAACTTGCCAATGAATGGAACATTTTCCAATAAGCAGTACTGCTTAGAAAAGATTCATCAGTAAGTTGTCCAGTTCTAAGACAATTTACAATCTCCGAATAATTTCACATGCTTCCTCTGGAAGTCTTGAAATAAACTTACATAGACATAAATGACATTTACATAGTACTTTCTGAGAATATGAGATTTAAGGGCCTGACTCAAGGGCCCAACAGCAGCAGCCTGGTAGCACTACCATCTAATTACTATTCAAGTACCTTAAAACCTATAATGCTGAACGAACCACATTGCACGTCGAGTTCACTTAAGTGCATTTCTTTGGACTGTTGAAGGAAACCACATAGAGACACAGGGAGCCATATAAAGCGTATACAAACTCCACATCACGCAGCTAAACTTCCTGGACCTTGTTTCTGCGTCGCGACATCGCAACCCACTAGCAACAAAGCAGGAATTATTGAATTATTGTAACACCTGTGAGCTCCACCCGGGTTGCGGATTATTATTTGCTGCTCGACTAGCGCACAAGTGTTAACAGTGATGATCTGGTAGCGGTAAACAAAGAAAAAATAAAGTTCAAAAGTGAGAAAGGGAAGAAGGAAAACTGTGAGGGTGATTAAGAGGCCACGGGAGAATAGATGTCAGAGCGTTTCTATAAGCAGACTGGTTTTCTGCATGTTTTTCTTCAGCTGAATGTCACGCTTCCCAGACGAGTGAAAAGGACGTGAGGATAATGAGCATTTTTATGTATGACTTAATAAATCAACAGAGTGTGTGGTGCGTTGGTCGGTCCGTAGAGAATCTGCCTCGACTACGGGTCGGAGCTTGAGCTAACCGGCAGAACAATGGGCTTCTGTGTATTAAAAAAAAACAACTTGATTTCTTTCTCTTTTTTTCCTTCTGCACTTTTCCTATTCACTCTCTCTTAATCTTCCACTTGATCCTCCAATGCCTCCATTTCTTATTTATGTATTCACCCTGACTACATGCTCTCAGACACCCCCCCACACACACACACACAATCACCCAACCACAACCACCTTTCTCTTTCTCTCTCAGTCTCTCCTTGTTTATTGATTTTCTAGATTAAGAACCCTGGCAAGAGGGATTGTAACACACAACCATAAAATTATTTTGGGTTGTGCTTATTTGCCTTTCCCTTGCATCTATTTGGCCTGTGTCTGTAGACAATTATGCTTCCCCAGCCCAGTCTCAGGTGCTAATAATGAAGGACAAATAGAATCATATGTGTAAACTTCCCCTTCTGATGAAAATTTATATTAACTTTCTGCCACTGTAAACAGAGCAGCATCGTGACGTTCCCCCCCGGTGAACGGCAGATGAATTCGCTCATTTCTAGCCATGCACCTTAGGAATTGGTGCGTTTAGACTGGGAAGGGAAGGCGAGATGAAAGTGGAGGGAAAGATTCGGCCTTACTGTGTAACCTCAAACCAATTTTTCCGAAAGGTGTGAAGACAAAACATGGGTCTGTAAAGCCCATCAGGAAAATCTGTGCATGTGTGTGGACGTGTATGCTTGTGCAGAAGTGTATTTGTACGTGTGACTCCAGCAGACGCACAGTCCTGCCAGCAAAAACAGGCTAAAAAGAACAGACTTCCATCGTTCACTGGAACCACAAACATTCGTCCGCTTCCCACATCGAGCAGACGCTGTTATTGATGGCGTTAGTGAACACGCGCCACACGTATGTGAAGGAGCACATGTAATAGTTTACAGTGTCGCCAGCAACCTGTGGAGAGAATCAGGCAGTTGGGGCCCAGCACAAAAAAAAACATGTGTAACCCCTAGTAATGCAGCGACAAATAGTGTAGAGGGAAACGAGAATGGTTCCAATCAATGTAACAAAGCTAATTACTGCAGCAACAATATAATTAGATTCGTTTACATAATACTGAATAAAGCAAAGATGTGATTTTTTTTTTGTACAGTTTGCTAAATTGCTGCTTACTACCTGTTGGACACGACATGATTGGCTATGTCTGTATAAGGAGGGAGCCGAGTTGTTTAGAAGTCAGCCATTGTATGGTGTCTCTACAGCAGGCAGGGTTAAAGGCATTGCTCAAGGGCCAAATAATGGCTGCATGGGAGCTTCAACTTAACCTTAGAACATTAAGGCCGGGTGAGTTACACCCACACAATTTTTTGCATCTGATTTTCATTGTGTTGCTGCTGTCTGAGTTGTATGGTGGGACTTTGGGGAGCTTCAGGATGCTCATTGATGTCATTAATGGTTTGGTTGATTCCCTCCTCACATCTATGTTTTTTTCAGGAGGCTCCAGGTTCGAGTGATTTTGGGTTCCAGTGATTTTCAGTCGACATTAATGATAGAGAGAAACTTATTTTATGGGTGGAATTTACCCGGTTAGTGTTCGTGTGTTTAAGTCAGACCCAATCAGACCCAGATCAAATAAACCCAACGTTAGTAATGGTGTTACCGTTAGTGTTCTAGGCTCTTAAAGCACCTTAATCTAGCCTACAAGCTCTAACAAACATGACCAATAACTACATATCCCACAATCACTCTTTCCAACACATACATCAAAGTGCAAGTGCAACATACATGCTTGTACAATGTACAAGAACATGAGATTTCCCACCTATGCACATATGTACAGCCTTCACCTGAACATTCTGCGCTAGCGAGCACATCCCGGCAGCCTTGCAGTGGCGTCTCTGCCACACACATCCTTATGAAATTCAATTTATCCCCTGTGCGCTGTGTCCAGCTTTAGTAAAGCTCTCACTTTCAACTGTTGTAATGCGCCGGGGTTTAGATAAGGTGACGAGCAGAGCCATTCAGAGCTTTTATCTGACTTCTCAGAGAGGAGTGCTTTACACCGCCACAACCAAGAGCTATCACCTAAATCTGCTGGAGAACAGACCTCCGCTCAGACCAGACACGTGCAGGGATAAAAGTCAAGTGAATACGAGAGTTAGAAGAACAAGTCAGCCATGAATGCTGACTTCCTCTCCGTCCTAGTGCTCACTTGATCCGCTCGGTTTGTCCTTGGAGTGATTATGATCCGTCTCCTTTTCACGTTTCCACCTCGATGAGCAGCACGGTCGGAGGAATAGCTCTTAATAAATGTTGCATTAAAGGCAGAGAAAGAGCACTCCGCACTTCATTTAAAACAAGGCCAGAGCTGTGGAAAATGAAAAACGTAGTGTGTTTGTGTTTGGGTAAATGAACGTGGCATTTTTCTCTGTTTCGGGTTATTTTTTGCTGACAAGCACTTAATACTTATGTAGCACTAAACACACACTCAGCTAACCTGTCCTGCCAGAGGCAAAAAACAGAATGCCAGAGAGATAAACTGCTTGTCAATACCATTACAGGAGCGATGTGATGAAAACACACACACACACACACACACACACCAAGAAAACGTATTAAAAAGTCCATTCATTTGTTCTTGATTCCTGCTTTCTGTCACGGGTGGTTAGTTTATATATTATTATTAATTACTTGGTTTAATTTATGACAGGACAGGCAAATACAGACTCATCAGTTCAACACAGTCATGAACATTTGCATGTCTTTGGACTGTAGGAGGGAGCTGCAGCTTCCAAGGGAAAACTGCACACAGACACATGAGGTAAAAGTTTATGGTTTCAGATTCAAATCCAAAGCAAGCCAAGTCATTTGATCTCGTCCTCATTTCGCTGCTCCTGTCAGGGGATACCACAAAAATTAACTTACCCCTATCTAGAACTTTCCGGAACATCCTTTCAAATGAATCAATTAGAGTTCATCAATGAATCAGAGAGCGATATATATATATCGAGAGAGAGAGAGAGAGAGAGAGAGAGAGAGAGAGAGAGAGAGAGAGAGAGAGAGATAGAGTGATGGAGGGATGGATGGACGGACGGACGGACGGACGGACGGACGGACAGACAGACAGACAGA
>JAOTRQ010000009.1:981209-991420 GCA_028565875.1 Hoplisoma paleatum | reverse complement strand
ACACACACACACACACACACACACACACACACACACACACACACACACACACACACACACACACACACACACTTTCTCAATGTTGCACCATTTTTCTCACCTGCTTCAACACCTATTTCTTCATCTTCCTGGACTATTTACTTAATGACTCAAATGCATATTTCAGGTCAGCATAGCATTGTTTCGGATCAATCATCCTTTCTACCAATGACTCTTTTTCGGTCCTCTTCAGGGTGAAGGATAGGGGGCGGGTGAGAGATTAAAAGAGCGACGTTGACTGTAAGTTCACCGGCATTGATGCCGTTAGAAAAAGGAAACCGGCACCCAGCACAGCACATCCACGCGACCATAGAGACATAGCTCATAGTGACGTTTCCAGTTATTTGGGGCTGATTAGGGTCATTATGTCCCCGGCTCTGATTTATGTTGTCATTCCCTCTCGCCAGTCCTGCATCGATA
Organism: Hoplisoma paleatum; assembly: GCA_028565875.1. Lineage (NCBI taxonomy): Eukaryota > Metazoa > Chordata > Actinopteri > Siluriformes > Callichthyidae > Hoplisoma > Hoplisoma paleatum. Next base: position 990,961 of record JAOTRQ010000009.1, on the reverse strand, counting down.
GATCTTAATGAATTGGTAAATAAGGGTGAAGATTATACTTGACAACACTGCAACATTTCTCATTCATACCAGACAAGATTTATGTAACCAATTAGGGCTGTAACGGGCGGGATTGCTCATGAGAAAAATAATCTTTCCAGTAGAAAATTACCCAAGTCTAACCATTGACAAAATAGATAATAGGCGGTCTTTAGCAGGGGTTTATGTACAACCACCCTGATAGATTCTCAAAAGTGCATTTATATAAATAAGCTCCTCTTCACTTTCACACATTTTATACTGAATTGATTTTTTCGCCAGTTAAGCTTCAGATTATAAACACTGTTCGTGTTATTAAACAGCGAATCATCTGAATTTATCATATAAAAAGACACATGAAGAGAGTTTTTAGTTCATGAAAATTCAATTTACACCGTTTTCTGTTTACAAGAGCTGTCATATTGTGTTGTGAAAATAAACAAATTTACTAAATCCATATATTTATTTTAATTGTAAAATGGAGATATATAATATGATTCTGTTATATAAAATAAATAATAATACTAATAACAGTATAATGTTATTATAATACTAATATAACTTTTTAAATGATTTTAAAGGAATTATTTATATAATTACTATAATGCATTAAAATTAATTCACTGTTTGTTTCATCAAATCAAAACTTCCCCATAACTCCATAAGCTCCAATAAAAACAAACAAATAAATAAATAAGTAGAGAAAAAGTGGGTAAATAAATAAATCATTGTTGTGCTAAGTACTAACTGTTGGTTTAATTATTGTTGCAATTAATTATTGTTCAAATTAAGGTTAATTAAGTTATTTTTTTTAAGAATTAATAATAACTAACAAGTGTGTATTTCTATTGTTTTAACTAGTATTTGTTAATAACTTTATTTTTATAAAAAATATTTTAAAATGATGATAATATATTAATAAAGTACATCATTGCTTAGATTTTCTATTTACAAGTGAAATAAAATAAAAGTTTGACAGTATGTAATTAAATATGTCTTCTTCAAGATATTTGTTTCGCTAATACAACCAATCGTCTGATTTGCCATTAAATTCTCAGCCAATAGTGCTGATAATCAATAGGAATGGACAGGCTGGGAGAAGCTGAGGGGCGGGAGGAGGGAGGAAAATGAAAACTAGATAGATTGTTACCGGTACCGTCTCTCTGCCAGCTTCTCCCTCTGTGCGCATGCAAATGAGGCCGTGATGCTTTACTGCATCTTTTATGGGGATAATAACGGCATCATCATTATGGGACTCAAATTAAATTACATCACAATTAGCATAACAAAGCGATTGGTTAAACTTTCAAAACAAATACCCGGCTCGGCTAATGAGTGGTGTTAATTGGCTTGGCTGCGTTCTAAATAAAACATGTGGGTAAACATTTGTTTTATTTAAACACTGTTAAAATTCATTGTTTTGCCCGAGCAGGGCTGAAAACAGAAGGGAAGGAGGCGCTGAGTGAAACACGAAATGTTGCCAAGGGGATTTGTAACCTGAAATCTAAAATGTGTTTCATTTAATTTCATTGCGCTAAAGAACCTATTATATTGCAACTCTCGAGAACAATATGAATTATCTCTCTTTAGAACGGAGCTCTCCATAGGAACTAATCACACAGCTCATTATGCACCGGGGTATTAAATAATGAAGAAGAAGCCCTCGTGCATTCCGACACAAGCGCTATGAAATGTTAATAATATGCTCACAATAGGCCAATACTGAGTCGTAGTCGCCCTCATGAATATTTAAGTAAACAGATTACACACCTGCCTTTGATGGAGATAATTAGGATTTCAGTGTTCATAATTTGGCTGACCCCGCCCTTCAAACTGAGACGGGATCTATAAAGTTATGTGAAAGATCGGAACCCTTTCCGGCTAGTACGAGACACCATGTATGTACAGCACTGATGCATTTTTACGATTGATGTCTTTATCAAAACAAAAGATTTTAACTGACCAGTGCACAAACTTCACAACTTCACATTCCACTATATCTAATCAGGATGAAAGCATGAACATTGTAAAGTTAATCTGTATTACCAACACACTTGTGTCCAAAACCACAGGAAAAAAAAGTAAAGCCAAGGCGATAGAGATACGGTTCGACATGGGTGGCTGGATGGATGGTGTAATAAATAATGACGTTACCTGTGTGTTGTTGTGTGCTGGCTGCTTGGCGTGAGCTGGTGTTCCTGTGTCATGACTAGCACTGTGCTCTTATCTGTAACATCGTTCCAACTGTGTTTATACAGAGGGGCATCAATAACAAGTGCCTGGGTCAGCCCCGTCTGTCCCTCACTCACCGATTATTCATACTTACTCACCGGAAACAAAGGACCTTTCATTCCTGAAAACGATTCCATCATTTGTACTTGTCAGGGAGTAAATATGGTCGCACAGACACAGCCAATAAAGTTATCGAGACTCCAGGAAAAAATAGAAGTAAAAATAAAAATATAACATCATGTTGCAAGCAAATTAATCTTCTTGATGATTCCTGATATCTTTGATATTAAATTAAAACAAATTGTAAAAAAAATACACCCCATTCTGGTTTTACGGGACATATGTATAGAGTGTGTGTGTGCGTGTGTGTGCGTGTGTGTGTGTGTGCAGTCGCTGAGCGATCTCAGGCTGCATGAGCAGCTACAGCTCGGCTAGCACCTCCTCCGCTAGAGCTCAGCACGGAGAGCGCCGGCACAGACGCTTGTTTCCGCGTTCCCGCCACAGGGCGCTAATTTTGGGATTTATTTATACGCCAGGCTCCAGGAAGCTGTCAGGGGTATCGCCGGACGGTACGTGGCCTTTTTATTCTAGCTTTCAGGTGACAGGATAACGTTTGGATAAAAGAGCAGAGGTAAAAAGGAAGAGAGCGATACGTGCTGAGAGATGCTGAATCATTACCGGCCGCTTGTCGGGATTGAGATGAATGCTACATATAGGTACAATACATTTCAAAGCAAGAAGCACTTTGTAGTAGAAAGAATGAGAAAAAGTAACCTACCTTTTAAACAATGGTGGAAAATTAGGCTCCCCGTGGGAAGCTATTTGAAGATATTTTCATAACAGCTAACGAATTTGGTGTTGGGGGGAGAAAATAAAAAAAAGAAACCCAGTGGTAAGCCACATCAGAATCAGCAGGACGGGGAAAAGTGTATGAGCAAAACAGAGCCAAGGTGAGAGGGTAAAAAGAAAATAAGAGGAAAAAACTAGCTGACTCTCACTGTCAAACCCATCATCAGAGAACTATTTGCAGCCGTATTTACATGATAGCCTGAGCGCGTCAGCCTGGTCACATCCTGCAGCTCGAGAACTTAATGCTTCCCACAGTTAAAACAAATCAGCCTGACCTAGAGTTGTTTTGGCATTTCAGAACTAATAGTACACAAAAAAAGATCACAATATGAAGGAATGACCAGAGGGTAAATGTGTGTGTACATGCGTGCATATGTGTGTGTGTGTGAAGGGAGGGGGGGGGGGGTGGACATGGGTTGGACATTGTAGAAGTTAAAGGAGGAAGGAAACTAAGAAATATATAAAAAAGTAGATCAACTGAGCGTCAGCAGAAAGGGTGAGAAACGAGCTTCCCGAAGGCAAAGTTGTGGATCCAGATGTTAATCGAGCCTCCATCGTTTCACCCTCATTATAGCCATGGAAGCGGCTCCTCCGCCAGACAGCCGTCTCAGTGATACACTGACATACGCACCGCACTGTAAACAGTACACACCAGTGACGATACGAACCTTTCCTCGGATAATGCTGTTTGTTGATCCTTTTGACACCCCCCACCCCTTCCAATTCTTGCATGCCACAGATGGTTTTCGTAGTCGCTCAGACAGGAATCTACTTGCCGAGAAGAAAGGCGCGCTCTCCCTTAGGAGTGAAGTACAAAGGCCGGTCTGTACACAGCAGATGCGAAGGCAAGTCCATCTGCTACCAGCTAGCTGCTCCACATGGATCTGTTGAGACTGAAGCTCACCTGGCTCAGTCAGAACACACGTAAACTGCTGGAACAACAGCCACAGAGGCCAGCTGTTTGTCAACACACAAGGTATAAACACAAGCAAGTGTCTACAGTGCCAGTTCCTCCCATGAACACATCTCGAATGAAAACTTTGAGGCCATCTTGATACCAGTTGATGTGATTGGCTATCGGTAGCACTGATACTGAATATTAAGCAGTATATCCTGATCAAAATCTATCACTACAGTACTGAGTAGAGTGTAAAAACTACATTCCTGATTGGAGGAGATCATGCAATCATACTACAGATGTGACAAGGCAGTTTAGAATCGATTTATTTCAGACATGTTTTAAATCGGAGATCAGGAGATTTTAGATCAGGAATCATCTATAAACAGCAGAGGGCGCTGCAGATTTTTGTCAAGATGCCAAATTGGTCTTACTTTCATTGTTTTGCTATTTTGAGTTTGTATCTTTCAGAAATAAAATCTTAACCTAAAAATGGTAATAAATAAATAAAAATAAGGAAACTTTGTTAGGGGGAGCAGTTTCGAGTTCGGTACTTTGCTCAAGGGCACATCAGTCATGACCAGTTGACTCTATGAGTCGAACTGGCAACCTTCTGATCTGAAGTCCAGTTCTCAGACCATGTCTATGGACTGTGTCACACTATGCATAATAAAATCCAAAATATTTTATTAGTTCTCTCATTTTAAAATCGCCAATCAGAATCCTACTTTGTTAGTAATCCCCACCCAGATAATCTGGTCATCCCACCCTAACAGCACAGTCAACTATGCCTGCTAGAAGGCGCCCAGCTGAACGGTAGCACTGCTAGTGTTGAGTGTTCAGAGTCTTGATGCTTGTACCTGGGCACCCTTTCCAACATTATTGTTGCTGCACATTTCCAGGGTCCAGAGAAACTGTCCATGGTAACCTGGCTGTATATGGATTGGCTGATCTGAGTGGCCTGTAGAAATCAGTGAGTGTTGCATCTCTCCCCTGGGGTGTAATGTTTCAGGCTGTGTTCCACAATGATTAGGTTAGCAGTGGTGCATAACAGGTAACAATAAGTGAACATTGAATTGAATCTAATTCAAGTATAGGGACATTATTTTAGGATATAAACCTAATACAGTTGTTCAACATTTTACTTTCATGTGCACATGTTGGGAGGACTATCACTACATACAGCCAAACACAAAGAACGTTTATGTACCACTCAGTGCAGACATAATTGATTTATTTAGCTCAACATTTAGCTTTCAACGCCACATAAGAACACTTTGAACTCTGCTGGCATGATTTAACTGGCTCACAATGGTGCATTACCCGCCTGACTAGACCATATTTCAATAATACGATATCATAGCCTGATCTTGGGCCAAAAACTCTAACACCTCTTACAGTTCTCTATCCTCGTGTTCTGGAATACAAACTGACCATGGAGCTGCTTCGTTAAATGTTTTCTGGCTGTTGATCAAAGTCTGGAAGTTTCTTCTCAATTAATTGAGCCCCATTTTTTTATCCTATGATTGCCAATGATGCCTTGCATATGTGTAATGCTAATTCCTTCCCACTTTCTCTCTTTTTCCGCTTCATTTTTCATAGCATTGGATGGCCAAGGTCAACAAGGACGCACAATTCCAGCAGCAGCACTCGTGAAGAAAGCCAGCGGCTGATGGGTGGGTGGTGGTAGTGGTGGGCAGAAACCAGTGGCGTGCACAGTGGTCACCCGCCATGTCGCTCCAGCTCTCCTACTCGTGATGACACCATTTCCATAGCAACCCTCTCTAATGATTCCTTTTACAAAACACCCTGCCCTGAGACAGTAGGCAGTGTCAAGAGCGCATCTCTATGGTTCTCTCACCCACATGACTGGAGGGTAAGCGTCTGCACCCCCCCCCCCCCCCAACCTGCACCCAAGGCAATGGAACTAGACTTCTAACAGGAGCACTCGCAGACCACTCGCTTAATTTATAGCAATCACTTGAACCAATCATATCCACCTCAGTGCAAAAATCAACAGGGTGTTAATAATCACACACTAAATCAGCATTTAAGCGTTCATTGTGAAATGCAGAAGAATGAACAAGTCTGCAACCATGCTGGAATTCGTGCACAGCCATTTGGAAGCTGAGGCATTATGGGGCCTGGCGGAGCTGCCACAGGCGAGAAGGCTGATCAGCCTGGTTCGATCATCGGCACTTCACCATACAGCTGATGTCCGAGCCACCAGTATGCAGGATGCACTACTTGAGTCCATAAAGCCACTGCCATGATCATTTCAGACCTGCCTTTTTAAAGCTCTAAAACAAAATACTTTCAAATCGTTATATTTGTAGTTTTATCATTTTAAGTTATTTGTTTTAAAGCAGATTTATTATTTATTTAAATTTGTAGTCTACGTTATAAAATAAAACAACACAGCTCATTTTGATCAAACACAAACCCATGAATTGCAAAACCAATAAAACTAAACATTTTATTTGGCTTTGTGAACTGTATGCACACGTGTGTATTTACCTGTTTCAGTCGTTTCCGACTCTTGGGTCATTCTGTGGACCGCTACCAATCCCCAGAGTTATTTAGCAATTATTATATTTACGGAGTAGGTTGCCAGGTCTTTCTCCAACCCCGTATCACTACAGGGACCTTTTGAAACTACAGGACAATTTTACCCATTTCCGATCTACCTAGTGCACGTTTTTGGATTGTGGGAGGAAACCGGAGTACCCAGAGGAAACCCACGCTGACACTGGGAGAACATACAAACTCCACAGCAAAAGCCCCAACCCGGGGATCGAACCCGGGATTTCTTTCTGTGCGGCGACAGTGCTAACCACTTAGCCACCGTACTGCTGTATGCACACAAACAGCGTTTCAAAACAAGACGTCAGATGCACACTAGAATCTCGGAATATCATGCCATAAAGGACACTGATGTGTTTTTCCAACATAAAAGAAGTGACTTTGCTGGGTTCATTTTATTGTGGATAAATCCCCCCAAAGTTATTTGGTTCAGAAATCCTGGACTGGACACATTTTATAAATGTAAAAAAGAAGAAAAGAGGAAATAAGTGGAAAATACACTAATCAAGGTCACCCTAGATATTATATAATTACATGAAACAGGACTACATTGTAGAGAAAAGGTAGATCAAAACATTTGCTCACATGACAGTCCATGAGGTACTAGAATTGTATCCAGTCTAGATGCCTAGATAGCTAAACCCTGACGTAGACAAATCTTACCCCAGAGTTTATCCAATAGAAATCTGAGCTTTACAAAAGCACTTTCTAGCACAGTGAGGACCGAGCCATTCTGTGTTTGGTGCTTGGCTGTGATCTATCAGGAATTAAATCCCAATGCCTCTTATTCATGGGGTAAATGCTTTCTGCTACAGATTATGGAGAAGACTGTTAAAATCGAATTTGAATTACTGACTAAATTTGAAATAAAACATTTTTTTAATGTTTGATTTGCTGTTTTTCTATAGACAAGTGCAACAAGGGGAACACAGCTATCTTAACTATAGAGGCTAACATTTAAAGCATTAACTAGGCTAGTAGGGACAGTGTAGCCTAGTGGGTAGAGCGTTGGGCTGGGACCCCAAAGGTTGGGGGTTCAAATCCAGGTTCTGCTACACAGCCACTGTTGGGTCCTTGAGCAAGACCCTTGACCCTGTCTGCTCCAGGGGCGCCGTATGTTGGCTGACCCTGCGCTCTGACCCTGCGCTCTGAAGTTGGGATATGCAAAGAAAAACATTTCATTCTACTGTACATCTGTATATGTGTAATGACAAAATTTGAATAATTATTATTATTATTATTATGCCACATTGTAACACACAGCCCAGACCTACAATGACCCTGGCAACCTTTTTATCACTATTCCTTTATTTGAATGCTTTTATTAAATTAGATACTGACCACTGCAGACCAGGATCACGCACAATAGTTTTGAAACTACTTTAATGCAGTTGTCTAGCCATTCTGATTTGGTTGGTGGCCATGCAGCTGACCATTTCCTGCTTCTTACATCAACTCTGAGGACAAAAGGTTCACTTTCAGCCTAATAGATCTCGCCCATAAGCATGTGGCGTGATGAAAAGATAATCAGTGTCATTCACTTCACTTGTCAGTGGTCATAATGTTATGCCTGGTCAGTGTATAACCAGGTAATCTGTCTAGTAGTTTATTCTGGAATATGTTCCAAACACCTAAAAGTGATTACTAAAGATAAATAAACGAAAAATTCTTGTAACACTGTCACAAAACTGTTTATGTTCTACTAATCTTTTGCAATATCAAATGAAACAAAGAAGCGGAGAAAAAGATGAACAACAAACGGATAGAAGCAGAGTCTTTTTATCTTAATGATGAGATCAACATGGCCTGAAATGGAGCATTAAAACACTGTGATGACATAACCGCTCCAAACACGATAACACACTGTACTTAAGTAGTAGAGTATCCATGGCAACTTGCCTTTGTCTTGCATGGCAGCTTTTTAATGAAATCCCTATTAAGTAGCCTATAATGATAGCGTCCAAATATATTTGCATACATATTTTATGGTTTGGGGTGGGAGTGGAGGGTAGAGCTCAACAATCACAACAGTATAGAGCAATTGCTTCTGTGCTTAATCTGCAACATTAATCTGGATCATAACAAGCCTGAAGCACAGACACACACCCAAATCTCCAGACAGACACAATACACATCAAAATAAACCACCGTCCGAGTGAGTAAATAAGCCGCACTCCGTGGCCATGCCATTAAAAAGCTAATTAAAGCCCGTGGCCGTAAGTAAGAGAAGGCGTCCCGTGGCGATGGGTCCCGCTTCTCTACATGAGATCAGCACACGGGAGTTCACACATGTGACTTTCATTTGCAATTTGCGACTCTGGCTGGCCGCCCAACAGGACATCCCAGAGTGAGTGTTTGCTCAACTCGGGATCAACAGGCCGAGTAAGCAGCTCCAGGGAAGGGCCCCATTTCAATTCCTATTGAAAATAAACCCGCACACATTCGCATGGGCTGAAATATAAACAAGGCTGAGCAGACGTGGATAGCGCTCATACTAGATGGTGCTCGTTTTTCTTCTCTTTTCCTCTCACTGCACTGTTTAATGATACCTGCGCTACTCACACAGCTGCAGGGAGAATTGAAGTATACATAACAGAGAGAAAATATAAAAAAATACAGAAATGAAAGAAGTCAGACAGTTGAAGCTGACCATTCCCTTCAAACAGAAAACCCTGGCTAATGCGACAGACACTCCAGGTTAAATTGGCTCTTTGGCACCTCGCCTTAAAATGTGGCGCTTCTTCAAAAGTGCATTTTGAATTCGATGGCTTGATGTAATCAAAGACTCGACGGTGTGGTTAAATTTACACAAGCAGGTACATCTCACAGCGGTTTACCTATTATGTAGCGGATTGGAGCAAGATGAAAGCATGGTGCGTGACACCCCACTTCCCGTGTCACACACGAGATATTATCATATTGTAAAGGCTGCAATTTGTATTAGATTCGCATCAGAAGGAAGCAAAGGTGACGGAGCTTGACATGCGTACAACTGATAAAATTGTAATAACATGGCAAAGAATAAAATAACACACTTAATATACAGCACAAGATGCAACACACACACACACACACACACACACACACACACACACACACACACACACACATATATATATATATATTAGGGCTGTCCACAACCAAGGATTTTGTTGGTCGACCAGTGGTCGTC
>JAOTRQ010000009.1:938171-960671 GCA_028565875.1 Hoplisoma paleatum | reverse complement strand
TTACAGCACAATAGCTTCTTAAGCTTCTACATCAAGGTATTTGAGAGCAGCATCACATGAAAAGCCGGCCCATCAAAGGCCCATCCCTAATGAACTTCCATATCAGAGAGGCCTGTGTGGCACTGCTGAGAGCTAGAGACTCTAAATCAGAGACGGCAAATGGAGCCAGGCAACTTTCACTGCCCAAGGAGATTAACACCCCGCAGAGACCCTGGCTGAAACCCCACACAGGTCTGCATGACGCTCACGTTATCCGTGAAATAAAACCCTCACCTGTGCTTGAGTGTGTTGAATCGGTCCTGGAGCCCGAATGTTGTACGGAGCTAATAAAACAGCCGGTAACCACGACAGACATGGACATCGTGACACTGAATAATCACGTTCACTTGTACGTGTACGTCGCCCAAGACAAGAGTTCAGACGACCCAATTCTCATGGCGGTGGCACAATAACGGTGGTAATCTTCAAAGCTGAGACGTTATATTTGGGAATAACCTCTAATTTCACGGCATATTTGTTGCATCCTGCTTACATAGAGAGGATTACAACTCAAATCCCACAACTTACAGAGGCACGGGGAGGGCAAGTGGGGGAGAAAATAGATGAGCGTTTGAAGATATCTCCGATTCATTCGGCTCTGGTTTGAGGTAATACAATCAGTTTAGCGAAGGCAATTAGACCCAGAGGCAGAACAGATGCAGCTGGCACATGAGGGCTTGGAGCTGGGCCATGGAAGTCCACCACATGATAACAGGGCAATACCAGGAGAAAAGGGTATGAAGCGTGCGCCAAAGCCACTTGTGTATCAAACACTAGCTGCTGGGCTTGTTCCAGCCTTCATAGCCTCCAGTCTCCAGGGAGTAGAAAAGAAAAAAAGAGGAACTGTGGTTTCCTTTAATGCTGCCTTTACATGCTTGTTTTGAATTGGGTTAGAATTATTTGATTTCAGGATCATAATTATGAACTTATTGTAAGGCCCTTCCTTTCTAAATTTGAATTTTTATTGCACGTTAATGCTTCGATTACACACAAGCAATTCAAGTCATATTGAAAGTGCAAATCTGCTGAATGCTAAAAATGTTTTTTTTTTGTTTTTGGTATAGTTTGCAACTTCCTGAGAAACAAGTGGATATTTATTTTTAGATGAATAAAAGATAAAAGTTAGTAACAAATAATGTATCTTCAATTTCAAAATCATATTGTGAACCCAGCACTGTGAATGGTATTGCATCGTGGGTAGTGAATTGTACCATCCTTATTTATCAACATAATTATTTTCTAGTAACTTCAGTCTTGAATTGTTGGTCACTTTTTTAATTGCATCTTCGATTGATGTTGTAAGATCTAAGTGCAATCATTCCAACATAAGAATGCCCACCCCCATCATCATTATCAGTTACAAGGTTAAATAATTCTTAATAAACCAATAGGGCAAGTGGCAAATCTGCCATTTAACTGGTATAAGTAATCAGAGCGACTGGATGCTACCCAACCCAGTGTTCTGGCATCACTTTGCCTTTCTGTACGCAGCCAAATGGGCTCTGTGCCAGTCGTGTTTGCAGCCATTAGGGACCACTGCCTCTTTTCTTGTTTAATCAAATGACAAAACAACAGATTTGCATGTGCAGAAACAGGTGTTGTAACAGGTTTGACTCTTCTTGACCTAAAGCATGTCATAAGGGAAAAAACAGCCAACAATAATAAAAAAACATAAAAAGTAAGTTTAATAGAAGCAGCTGCCAAAAGGGTATTTAGGCTCTGATGGGCATTAGACTCTGCACCATCTGCCCTGCTACTTGCCAGGAGTGACAATCTAAATTAAAAACCACTCATCAAATATGATAAAAATAAACCATTGTATTGCTGGAGCCATATGGTTGTCATAAGTGGCCCATCAAAAACAAAAACTGAAAATATAATAAATCGTATACTGAGTGTGGCTTTAAAGCTGGTTGTACAGCTGACTGAAGAAATCACTAAACAAAACAATGGTTCCTGTGTTGTTCACACACATTCCTGTGTGCTCCTAGGTGTAGACTGAGCATGAGTAAAGAATGTGATATCATTTCTAGGAGGTTTGAGAATTAGAACAGCCTCTGAAGCTGCAGGGTAAAACTCAATTGCTTATTTTTAGTCCAGTGGGGAACATCTGCAAATGAATTTTACCAGTAAATAACAGCTGTCTAAATCTCACTGAATTATGTTTTAAGGCTATTTCGTACTTTAAAAAGAATTATTTTGATTCATAAATATAATATCTGTTTTTTAAAGTTTTAAGTGTTTAAAACATTACAGTGGCTGTCAGTAGGGATGTAGCTATGCAACACAACCACAATTGAAAATTCCATGATTTAAATCTATTTGACATTATTTTATTTCTGCCTGGTTGAAGCCATATGAAGCTCAATGAAGTTTTATGTCTGGTTCAGGCTTTTCCCGCCAAATTTAGAGCAGGCCTGACCTAGTGGTTATAGAACTGGGCTGGTGATGAGAAAGTAACAAGTTGTTTTCCTCGAGCAGGCAGGTCACGACTAAAGTGGTCATGAGCAAGGCATCTAACCTTTAACCGATCCCCTGTTCTCAGTGGCTAGGGCTGCCCACCACGCCGGTCTCATGTGCTCACTGTCCCCAAGTGTGTAAATGTGTATTTCACTGCACGGATTGGGTTAAAAATTGGGCTTAATTCAGAATTGTTTTGCATAGTTTGTACTTACCTCAGGAATAAAATGGCATTAATAATTTAATTATAAAAGCTCAAATATGTCAAAATTATTTTGTCTGTCATAACTTTAAAAATTGTGAAATAATGAACCATAAACATTGTATGGTAGCAAGAATTTCATTGCATAATATTATATCCCAAGACATCTGTAAATCAATATACCTAATTTTATTTGCACATGCAGTCAGACTTGATCTGAATGTGATTGTTCATGTCATATTCATTTTAAGCAAATGTAAAATGACACTTTTGTGATTGGGTTAGAAGAACTAATTTAACAATCTATCAGAATTAAGAACTTGTAGAATGAATAAAAACATGCCCACTGAAACTGAAATCAAATGTGAACAGATTCATAAATGCACTATCAATACTATATAAGCCCTATCAATTGTTTTAGATAATTGCATGTGCAAGCTGTGCACGGTGTAAGGAAATGAGGCCTTGTCTCTAGTCTTTTGCATGGATCTGACTCAAAAAGGCATTAAAAAAGGTCATGCAATCACCTAGATAACATTTGTAATGCCATGCTGAAAGACAAAGCCAGCATGCATGTTCTCCTCCCTGGTTTTATTGAAGAAGCAAACCAGAGATAGTCATGACCCTAGTACAGTGCTACAACTTGTTCTCAAGCAATACCAGCAGAAGACAGCACCAAATGCCCCCAGCTAGATGCTCTTTCTCCTACCCTAATACGACTGTCAAAGGATGTAATCATCACAAAACCATGTGCGTTTAAATAAACACATTTTCTTCATATACACAATGTTGAAGTATTCTTCTCAACAGCTGTGTTCAGGTATTAATATTACTGTTCTACAAAACTCCACACTGTTATTAAATACTTTATATGCAACGTGCATCATTCCGTGAGTGTGATTTTATACCGACAATATAAAAGAGTGCAGAATTTTCTGTAATGTTTTCGACACAATGAAACGGCACAAATTACATACTTAACATTTTATTTTTTAAGTGTAAAATGAGTAATTTTTACACAATTCTTTAAATCATCGTAGAATTTCATACGTCATCGAGTATATTTTGTCCAAAAAGCATTCACAAGTACATTTTTTCAAAATAATTTAATATTTTCTAATAAATATCTATTTGTAGTATTGAAATAAAATATATGTAAGAGCATTCAAACAGGACAAGTCCATCCACCTAACCACCAAAACTGATTCATTTATTACATATTAATAATGTTAATAATACATTACAGATCAGCTAGTTCGTGTTTATAAGCGACTTAAATTTAAATACTTAATTTCATTTCACCAGACTGTAAAGCAAAACAAAAGATCAAGTTCACCTCCGGCTGTCCTTTTCTCCTAATGTTGCTCATTGTTTACTATACAGTCAAGCCAGCGGCGTGATCGCCTTGAACACTGTGACCTTGCCGTTTAACGCAAATGACACACAACCACCAGTTTTCATTTTGACAAGATCATGAGACAGATTGTCTCATCTGAGAGAAAACATTTGTTTAAATCGAATGAAATTTTATTTTAAAAATGTTAATTATTATAAGGTAGAAAAAAAGTTTTCCTTATTTTGAAAATGAGAAAATCTTTACAATACACTGACAAAACATAGGGTTAAGTGGTCCTCTATTAAATTGAAATGGGTATTCCTTGACAATCAGCTGGTCGCGTTTAGACAGTGGAAAGATTTGGGTCATCTGCTCAAACCTATTAAAAAGAACAAAGCCCGAACGTTATGTTGTTCTGCTTTTCAAACAATACACTAAACATGCCGTGCCTAGACTACAATCAAATTCACAAATAATGTATAAATGCCCACCCAACGCTAGGAAGCATTTTCCCCCCAGGCCAGAAGTCAGTAAAAACAGTCACTCTGGTCAGGTTTAGTAGGAGGGCGACCTAGACTGTATGTAAAAAAAATTCTCAGTCTCTCAGTAAGGGAAGCACATAAAATGCTATTATGCCATTACATGATAATTGTGGCGTGCGAGGGCCTCTTAGACAAGTTCCACTCTTTTATCTAAAGAAGTCAATCTGTCCTATCCTGACAGGTAGCAGCATATGATCCTGGTAAACAAATGCATTCACACAACGCCGAAGTGCTATTAAAGGCCAAAACTGTCAACACAAATCTTTTAGATTTTCACTGAAAGAAAGAAAAGAAGAAAGACAAAAAAGACAAAAGAAAAGAAAAACTTGATTACCTCCAGTCGCTTTAACTTACATAGAGGTTGTCATGGAAACATTTCTGCGAATTTATTGTGGATAGAAACTGGAGGCTTTTTAAATGAATTTTTAAACCCTGTTTAGGCATCCATGCGTTTCAACTTTTCTGTAACTGTGAAGCACATGCACCTTCTGTTGAACTGGCTGCTCGATGTCTTATAGAGACACCACTACAACTGTGATATTGAAGCTTCCACTACTGACAAAGTGATAGAAATCGCTACACAAATACACAAAGAATAAATCAAGTTGATCTTCCGTTGAAAACAGTCAAAGAACTTAACAAATCCGAAAAAGGTCTGCTGACCTATTAAAGCTGAACAAATAAATCTTGACATGTTTTGGTATGAAATGTGATGGTATGAATAGAACATCAGCTATAGATCCATTAACCTACAGCCAGTCAACTCAGACCCTAATTTTGACAAATGATTTTAACTTAACACAATGCATGCACATTAATGCAGGCACCACATGTATTTTCCTATCAGCGTAACACACGGGGCCGGATATGATGGATGGTCTAATCTAGAAATGTATGCAAAATGCCAGCGCTGAATGCGAGTTTGGGCCCCAGTCATGGGTCAGCCGTCAGCAGTCCGCCGCCGGGCCGTCAAGCCGGCGCGATGTGAGCAGGGCAGCATCGCTCTGCATGTGTTATGTACTCTGATGACACTAATTAAAATCACCTGGAGAAAACAGTTTGAGACTAACGAAGGGCTGGGCTTCAGATTACCGAGAGGGACCGAAGGCGGCAAAGTACACTCGGCAGAATTTTTACTACTGCTATTATGGGCTCTTTGAAGAAGCCATGTGTTGAGTGATGAAATGGTATAAGACACACCTGCACCTCACCTTCACAGATGCCAGAGTAAACGAGAGCTAACACACGGGTGAAAGCCTGAAAGCAAATCTTACTTCATAACCAAGTGCTGTGCACTGCTACTACACATCTTTTTAGAAATTACAAAAATTATAAATCCACCCTATTGATATAGTACTCAGTCAATTCTGGTATAAAATTGGTTTGTGTATATAAAAAGTGTATCCAAAGTATTATTTGCTTCAATAACAACAAGCTTTAACTTTTATCGGACTGGACATTTCAACCTGGACATTTCACCGGGAGTGAACACACGGTAAGATAATAAAAAACAACAATAAGAATTATTGTTTTAAATGCGTAATTGAGCTAATTAAAATGAATTTAAATACATTTAATCGATCTATTTTTATAAAATCTTATCTTTAAGTGCATAACATATTTTAAAATGTAGATCCTCCTAGAATCATTTTAAAAAACATGTTAGTAGATAAAATATTTGGCCAAAATCAAATGTAGACACTTGATCTAATATATATATATATATATATATATAAGTATGTATTGTGCTCGACTATATCATTTTTACAAATTTTGTACTGTCATATAAATTATTAAAATAATAGTATTACTATATTAATTCCTTTTTAGCTATATTTATTTAAAACATATGTTTTGTAAAGGTAGTAGTGTAATTCAATCTTTTTTTAGATGTGTGAATTTTAAATAAAATCATGTCATCGTCTCTTTCCTATGGTTGCCTTTGCTGAATACTAAACTGCTCATTTCTTGTCTTCACACACAACAGTTATTGTGTAAAACTTATTTATGTATGGCTGAAAAAAACACATACAACTTACTGTCTTTGTGTATAAATGCCCTAATAATTTGTACCAAACATTTTATGTATATGTCTGGCATTAACAGTATGCACTGTATATTTTTATCCCAATAGTTAAAATAGTTATCTTTCTTAATGTACATATTTTTTTAATCAAACTGACTTCAAAGTGTTTTTTATTCAAAATTATCCAAAGCATGCGTGTAACTGGTGTGCGATCTGTATTTGATATTAGCACGTAGACATATTGCATTAGGAGAGTATTTACCCTACGAGATATTAATTATACAATACAGTTATATACGATACATGTTGAAGTTCATTTTAGTCATAGTTCCGGTTTCACATCTGAACAGTGTAAAATATTTGGAATGACTATGTCAATATGCACACACATAAATACAACATTTGCAGTAGATAAATGAGTGCAAAGTAAATACATTAAGTAAGACTTTAGCTCTTTTGTGTCACTTGGGTCACATGAAACCGTAATCATAAGTGCTATTACTTGGCTAAAGTGTCATTCACAGTGATACTGATTAAGTAAAATATTAAAACTTGTTGTATAGAAGGTGGGTTAATAAGTAAATAAAAATACCGATGTAAAAATATAGCATTCAAAAGAATTGACTTTTTCTTTGTTGTTAACCTGCTTATTAAGTGTTAAGTACTGGAAGTTAAAGTAAAAACACACAATTCCAGTTGAAACCCTACATCAGAACCTGAATGTTCTAAATGAGTGTAATGCTTAATGTGTTTTACAGTATTTAATAGTGTACCAGTGTAACAGTTCCTAACTATAAACTTTAAATTCATCCCTGTAAACATCACTTCATTAATATAGCCTATAATGAATCTACTCACATGTATTGAACCTATTAAAAAGTATTAGGTATTAAAATATGTTTACTGTTTACATTGTTTACAGTAGTGTTGTAGTTTTGGAGGTGTTAAAATACACACAATGATTACCATGTGTACACTGTAGAATGACACAAGTACTCTCACAAGTATACTAGTTTATAGACTAGTGTTGGATAAAAGGTGTGAGACTGGAGAAGTGCGGTCCTCGCGCGCGTCCCTCGTGATGCGCAACAACAAACTAGTAAACAGCGCACGTGACGGTCCACAACACAGTAAACAGTAAATAAAGTGGAATCCTGACAGCAGGTGGGCAGTTTTATACGCTACCCGAGCTGATAAAAGTCTTGTAGAATAGGAATTAGGAGATAAAAGACCGAAGTCAAACTTACCGGACAGAAGAAGAAGAAGCAGAAGAAGCGCAGTAAGAGTCGCTTGGAAAGAAGTTCAGGTTAAAGCAGAAAAACCATCAACAATGCTTAAGAGTAAATAAAATCTGCGGGTATTCCTGCACTGTGAGATGCTTCTCTCTCTCTCTCTCTCCCCCTCTCTCTCTCTACCTCTCTCTCTCTCTCTTACTCGTCTAATACTAACAGTACCGACAGAAGCAGTAACACCGAATACAACATGCAGGACGCCAGATGCGAGCAGATGCGATGCAATACGAAGTGCGCCTTGTTTTCGCCTTCCCATTCAACACATCAGGCTGTAGCCCAATCCGCCAAGTCTATTTGGGGACTAGCTTATTAGAATGCGGCCCCCCGGGGGAGGCACGCACACGCGGACGCTCATATTGTGATTTTTTGCAGTATTGCGACCCCGTGTGACGTCACGTCCACCTGATAAGTAAACAAGACAATAAGTCAATACATGTTCATCATTTAGTAAAAACAAAAAAACAAAAAAAAGCAACACACTATTCAGTATTTTGCACACGGATGTATTCTTCCTTGGTTTCTTATTCTTCTCGTTTTTATTATTATCGTTGAAAATAAAAATGTAATCATTAACGCAAATCAAAGCTCACTTCAAATAAATAAGAGTATTACATCTTTGTGCTTTTACATTTTGAAACGTTTGTACACAGGTGGTGTAATTAAGAATATTTACTCTTTTCTGTAAAAGAAACGACATATTATCGTAATAAAAAAGGAGTCATTTTATTCAAATAGTGTGATGTACATCAGTGACACGACTGAGACTGGAAGATGCTGATTTTAAATCACACTCAGTCTATAGATAACAGAATGTTGCATATAAAAAGAAAACCAGATCAGAAATCTGGAATCTTTATATAAGATGAACTGTCATGTTTTACTAGGATTTCCACACAATGGAAAAGATGAAAAGTTTGAAATGGCTATTTTTTCCTACCTACCTTACACTGTCAACCTGTCAACTTAAAAAAAAACGTCCAATGAGCAAATCTTCTTACTATATTTATATACAAGTGATGTGTCTGGACTCACATCTGTCAAAGACAAACACTAAGCAGTTGTTTAAGTAAGCTTTCAGTGAAAGGGATGAGTTTAAATGATAAATTCATTTGATAAATTAAATTTAAGTGTAACTTCATTCTGTTTTGATATAATAAATTAATCATTATTATAACTTTGATTTCCATGCCCATTCAAAGTCATAGAGATTAAAAACACTGGAAGACATTTTAATGAGAGTAAAGATCTTTTTTTTTAATCGTAAAATCTTGAGCGCCATAATAATTTAGAATAAATAATTAAAGTTGGCAAATACGGGGCTAAGATGTCGTTTGTGTATTCAGTTAAATAATAGTAAATAAGAAAAATCACACCCTGCATAGCATCGCATGCTTTTGGCAGACCGGTCGCAATCAGGTAATAATGATCTAAACCATAATGTAGATACAAGCCGTGTTGTTGTTGTTGTTGTTGTTGTTGTTGTTGTTGTTGCTTAGAAAACTGTTGTCTTTTTATATCGTTTCATATCCACGTATTATATTAAGATGCGTGTTGTACGTTAAAGAGAATCATGTATACACTATTAAGAAATATTTTAAGAAATAAAAGCTCTACCTGAATTTCGCGGAAGATTTCAAATTCATAACTCTTATAGAAATTTTATTTCACCGTATCCTATATTTTATTTCAGTATCAGTGAAACCAATTTTTATTAAATAGTAAATGAAATGTGTAAATAAAAGTAGTAAACAAATAGCCAGTAACATTTTCATATGTGTACATTTGAATAATTTAACCATTTTTGAATAAGCTGTAAATGCTAAATAAATATTTAAAATATTTGTATAAGTATTATGACGGAGTAAGTATTACTATTATGACGGACTTGACCGCTTTTTACGAAAATACTGAAAGATTGGTTGTTGCTGCCACCTATCGGAAATAAGTATAAACTGCAACACAAAACCTATTGGAATAAAAGTAATCACACAGCGCCGCCCGGCGGTTTAAGTAAACTATATCGTGTTTAACACCAACAGGCGCAGCGTGCACAAGTTTACCGAGGTTTAATTTATAACACATTTTAGTGTTACAGATGCCTCGGTTAAGGCTAAATAAAAGACATAAATGGAGATATGTGGTGTGTTTTGCTCTTCCTGTGCGAATATATTCCATGCTACTGCGCAAACAAGATTTGGGGGCAGTATTGAGTTTACAGTGAAAAATGGTTTACAAAGACATAAAAGTCAGGAAGAACATTTTCTACCACGCCATTTTAAAATGGCTGTTTTGAATGAGTGACTTACTGAGCTGGTTTGAAACTATTCACACGTGCATGATACATCTAGCCTAGGGCATGCAAACAAAAATAAAATTTAAATACATCTTGTGCTTTCCAACCATATGTGTGATGTGCAGAACAATATGCCTTATTTTTAAAACTTTATTAATGTTACAAAACAGCCAAGGTCAAAGCTATGCATAAGTATTTAGTTTCCAGTAATTGTAAATACAAATGTGAAGTGGACCAAGCTTGAGAACGATTTATTCTGGCGATAAAAAAAAACTCCACAACTCAGCAGGCTTTCTGCAAGGACTTAGGAAAGCATATTGTTAGGCCCGGCCAGAATAGATGTCAGATTAAAAACAGTCCTTGACAAAAACAATTAAAGAACGTATGTGAATTTATGGGTTTTATTTACAACAGACTTTATATTTCTGTGTGTTTTACAAAAAAATCCAGCTAAAGATCCGCAGGTTAAAACACACCCTATGCTGGATGGCATAGCTTGTTAACTAGTTCTTTACCAATGTACGGTATGTCTTTTTTGGATGACCTGCTGGTCTTGGGCTAAATATTTAGCAGTGTCTCTATATTTTTGTGGGGATACCCTGTTAATAAATTAATTTAGCACTGTGAAAGTTGGACTGTAAATGGGAAATGCATGAAAAAAATACATTTTCTGTTTATTATTGTTGTTGTTATTTACATTTTTAAAGTTTACCATATGGCCATTTACTATTCAATCCTCCAAAACAAGAAAATTTAGTAACTTTTATATATGTTCAAAATTAAAAAGACTACGGAGCATTTCAAGGCATAATCGTAGAAACATCATAAGGCTGGCAAGGGGAACAAATCTCTTTCCATGGAGTTGGGGTCCTGTCTCCACTGTTGGGCACATTATCTGGGAGTGGAAGACTTGTGGAACTATTGTTAACCTTCCAAGACCTGAACAGTTGTTGTTTTCTGGACAGTTTTCTTTCCATGTCAAGTCATACATATGGGGCTTCTTCTCAGCCAAGGAGCCTAGCCACCAGGTCCACATCTAAAGTTAGATGGATAGCACGTCCTGGCTTCAGATTTTGGTCAAGAACCTCTGCTCCTCTATCAAAGATCTAAAGTTATTTAATTGGCCAACAGAACAACAGCCTCAATGTAATTGATTGTTTTTTTTATGAAAAAGATCAAAGTGTGCAGTGGCCTAGTCAAACCTTAACCCAATTCAAAACTTGTGGAACGAGCACAATATCAAAGTCTTAAACAGATTCAGATTCATGTTCTGCATGGAAAAGTGGGCCAAGATTACTCCAGTGTCGACATGTGTAACTTTTATGAAAAATAATAAACAGCTGTAATTACAAACAAAGGTTCTTCCACAAAGAATTGCACATATGGTTGAAACATTGATTGAAGTCTGGTAAACTCTGAAAAACAAACTTGCCCAGTGCCTTTCAAGCCCATTCATAGTTTAGAATTCACACTGCTAAGTTACCGGTAACTGTAATGTATAAATCTGCAATTTTTTCTGTGTGATGGAATAAACTTTCATGCTTGGATGACCTTTGTCATTTGTTAGTCTATCTTCATCTTGGCAGCCAGGATTTTTGTATACCTACTTCTCTCAATGGCCTGAGTATGTACTTGGTCAAGATCTGTCCTTGCTGTGCACTAGGGTGAGATATAACTCCAGTTTGTTCTTCCTTCTTATTCAGCAATAGTGATCTAGTTTGCCGTGAGACTGCATGTGGTTCTTCTAGTGTTCTAGATAACTATTTTATTGTTAGGACATAAATACAGTATAGCCTTGTAATATTTAAAAATATTGATTATATGTATTATATTTGTGTCTGTAAAATAATTTAATACTAGTGATTTTTTACAGTGATGAACATATATACATCTTATGCTTTTTTAATACAGTTGGGTTCGTTTGTATAGTGTAAAATTTAATTTCTTAAGATTTTTCATCCGGCATATAATCTTGGGTTATAACCGAACTTGTATTTAGCTTGTGTCTGCCTATGAAGGAATAGCATTTATAAACAAAGATTCATGGGTAATCCGTCTATTTTTGAACCTGGCTTAAAGCACAGTGTTTGGCTGCAACCTGAGTGGGGTTGTGCAGTCACATTACCAGAGTATCAGTAGACTGGAGTGAGCCTGCCTCTGTCTCCTGGACTTGTCCTGAGCAGGGATGTCGGCAAAAGAGCCTGGGCTTGCGGCAGCCTCTGGCTACAGTGAAGATGAGAATGACCAAGAACAGGAAGCGACTGAATCCCAGGAGCAAAAGTCAAACAGAACTTCCAGTGATGAGTCGGATGAATCTGAACTCGAGCTCTCTTTGGGTTTTAGGGTGCGCAGAAAAGTTTCTTTTGCAGATGCCTTTGGTCTGGACTTG
This sequence comes from Hoplisoma paleatum, assembly GCA_028565875.1. Lineage (NCBI taxonomy): Eukaryota > Metazoa > Chordata > Actinopteri > Siluriformes > Callichthyidae > Hoplisoma > Hoplisoma paleatum. The sequence goes on along the minus strand of JAOTRQ010000009.1, from coordinate 948,092 downwards.
GTGTCAGTTAAAGAGTTCGACAGCCGGGCTGGAACAGGGTCTGATGGTTTGCAGCAGCTGCTTGGAAAAGAGACTAAAGATGGAGAGGAGTTTTACCTTTTGTGCATCTTTAGTGTACCAGCCTCAGATGAGGAGCTACATTTTCAAGTTCATCAAAATAAGCTGATACTCGAGAGCATCGAACTCCTGCCTGGCTCCTCGACTATTCGAGGCATCATCCGTGTACTTAATCTATCCTATCACAAGACCATCTATGTACATACTACATTTGACAATTGGCAAAGTTCTTTTGATATTCTAGCAGAGTATGTTCCTGGTTCAAGTGATAAAGAGACGGACCGCTTTTCTTTCCAACTTATTCTCAAACCTCCTTTTGGGGCAAATGGGATGCGTTTAGAATTCTGTCTCTGCTATGAGTTCTCTGGTGGAACCTTCTGGGCCAATAATGGAGGCATGAACTATGTGCTGTTCTGTCACCAGAGAGAGGGGAGAACACTGAAACGGAAAAGTGAAGATAAAGAAAAGGAGACAGAGGAAAACGATTACAAGGGGAAAAAGAGCTGCTTGAAAGCTGTCAGGTAAGGTTTCTTACATATTACATTCATATTACATATTTAAAAAATTAAATTATTGTATAACATTAATTTTAACATTTTAATCAGTAAGGAATATGTGTTAAATACATTTACATTAGCTAAACAGTAAACATCTTTTAAACTATAGCATGTGGTGCAGATTTTGTGTAGGTAAAGTGCAGTTTAATTAAAAATTATATTCTTTTTTAGTTTATTTAAGCTCTTTAAAGTGAAGCTAGTCCTTCACTGCCAACAAAGGAGAAGTATTAAAGTAAATTATTATATAATTAAATAAAGCATATAACAGTGAAATAAATATTGTGATATAAGTAATACAACCAAACTCATAATAGTTTGAAAGGTAAATATTGTAATACTTTTAGAAATCAAATTCATTTATTTATGACTAAACAGTTGTTACTTGGCTTGATTTTAAGCATTAGAATAGTGCAGATTTACTGCAGGTATACAATGAGTTAATATGACTTTTTGTCAGTTTCACCCAGATTGTTTGAGCAGATTGTTTGATCACAACAAACTGAATAAAAATAACTGAATTTAATTTGGTCATCCAAACAAATGTGTCTTAGGGTAAGTCAACATTATTTCATTCTGATCAGTGTGGCAAGGACTACAGTTGTGTGTACACTTTGGTGGTTTATTATAATAGAATTAGACAAAGTCACAAAATAGTAGATCTTAAAATGTATTATTAAATTCAGTATGTACTGTAAGTATATTGTGGATATATATTTCACAAAAGATATGCATTGCTTAATATTATAATAATTTAGCATGTGGGTGCTGCAATCTACAAAATAAACACCAAATACAATCTCAACACTGCAATGAGAATTTTCCATTTCTCTTACCAATGTATGTAAACTGTGTGTTTATAGAAGAATTTCTACTGAAGCAAAGTCCACAATTGAAAGCCGTGATCTCTCAGGTATGGGTCTAATTTATTTATGTCATGGTTGAGATTTTGTTTTTAATTAAACGTCATAAAGTTTTCAAATTATTCTGAAGTAAGTATTTATAACAGTTTTTTATGAATATACATTGTGCATAAATTATGGCTACCAACAATGTTGGAGAGATCACGGAGAGCGCTATTCATCATCCACTGATTACTTTGATGGAGAATTTACAGTGTGGCCAGTGTAGTGTGTCTAGTCAATACAGAACAAATCTAAACTTTGTGAATGGAGTGCAAACACATAGTATTTGAATAACATCATTAATCTAGTCATTGTGTCTCCGTATAAAAAACACAGACGTAATTTCATAATCTATATTTAATTAATCTAGCTCATCATTAGGGAACGGCTGCTGGAGACTGAGGTACCTCAGATGAAATCGCCTGCACAATCTTCAGACCTGAATCCCATAGAAAAAATCATCTGAGTCGCCATATAGAGGCTGTTGTAATATGTAATTGATACTTAATGGTACATGACAAAATAAGACATTGAAATGTTTTGTTTTGAATACCTACCACTGCTGTTTGCATTGTTTCAATGAATTGTTTGAGATGAGGAGATCTCTATTGTAAGCTGAAAGCCAAATATAACTTTTTGTGTGTTTTGTTGTTATATGGTGCAGTTTAATTTTTGGTATACCAGAAATTAAATGAGGACAGTTTCCCACCATTTTCTGTACCAGCTTTACAAACATTTAATTTTTACAGCCGAGCTTAGGCAGGGGGATTTACAGTATTAGTCAAGTATTTTAAAAAGCAATACATTAAGACACTGGTTGGTAATACAGCACAATAACACCCATAAATTTAGCACAGTGAAAACCTTGTCCAGCAGAAGACTACATAAAGTTTGTTTTTCAGAACCAGAGTCACTCAGATCTGAGGAAAATGAGGAAGAGAAAGCTCAGAACAAAACAAAAAGCTCAACAATAGATTCCCAGGAGGAGACCTGCAAACCTCTGGTAAAATGCTATTTTCCCATTCTGCTCTAATATGCATTATTTCCATGAATCATCATATATGAGTAGATTGTAGGGGCCATGGTGGGTAGTTTTATGTGTATTATATTTAAAATATTTTAAATCATGGATGCAAGTGTTTCTCATTATAATTTCAGACCAGATATTTAATGTTTTAAATAGTTGCTAAGTACATATACTGATATTAAATACATATTTAATAACTATCAGTGCACATGTTAAGATTTCCATACATCATTAGTACTTTGTTGCTGCCAAGAGCAATTTGATTTGTCAAGTAATAATTAGCAGCACTGTGAATACTTTGAGTGAACGATCTTCAGTTTCCCAGGGTTACAAGATTAACTATATAATGATGGCATGATAACAAAGTCTTCTATTCATAATTAATGTGATGAAACTGACATCAAAACATTCTATCAAAACTGTTTTTAATAAACTCATTTTATGATTGATGCACACATACAGTTTTCTAATCACTGCTTATCCTATCAGTGTTGTGGGTCAGCCTATCCCAGTGCTACTTGTTATGTAGCTTTTTGTTTGTTTTCCATCATATTTTTCCAATTACAATATATTATATTTATTACATGCTTTGTGGTTGCTGTTAAGATAAATCTTTTGTATTCATCCACGTATTGTGCCAGCAGCAAGAAAGAGTTGTACTAGTTATAATTCCAGAACAACAAAGATATATGTTTGTGTCTATTGAGTCAGACAGGCTGGAGATACTGTAAATACTTCAGTTTGTGGTCTAGTTTATTAGACTCAATTAAAATTTCACCTGGTTTGACAACTGGAAATACCTTGGCTGCATTGGATAGTGGTAACTTAGTAGTTTGAGTGAAACTATTTAAGTGAAAGGTTGAGAGTCTGAATCTCAACTGCCATGCAACACTCTCTGCTTCAGGGTTGCCGTATAATAGCTGACTCAGTGCATTGGCTTCAGCATTCTGAGATATGCCCAGAAATAATTTTATTGGATTGGTCACCTATATATGTGCATATTATAAATAAAAGGATTCTATTATACTAGCTTGATATATGCAAAATGTTAACTGAGAAAATGCTTGATGCAAAAAAAGCATTTATAACCCCCAGAATACAAACCCAGCACATTTAGAAATAAATGCTGCTGCAATATGAAACAATTTAATTACAACAGATGAGGTTGAACGTCTGATATGTTACCTGAAAATAAAGATTATGCAATATTATAATGTAATAAGTCAATTATTAGAATAAGTTTTATAAGCCAAGGAATTTGTTTCTGGCTGTTTGTGACTCTATAGTGTGAAGAACATACAGATAATTCACATATTATTAAAGACAATATGCAATATACAATGTTTGGGAAACAGTAATGTTCGGGAAATGGTAGCATGCATTAAGATGTACCAAGGATTATGACTTTGTGGCTGTTCTTGTTTGACAGGTTGCAAGACGCAGCAGACGGCGGTCAACTCGACTGGCACACGTGCAAGAACACTTTTCACAAAGAGTGTCTGAATCCCAGCTGGGTCATGTTTTAGACAAAAAGAGAACCAAAGATGGTTTGAAAGTGGTACTACCTCCACCCAAGCACATTCAAGCAAAGATTCATGATACGTCTCCAATTTTACCTGACCACCAGATCCAGCTGCTCTCCTCAGAGTGGGGCAAATGCACAACATTCTCCCAAACACATGATCTAAAGGTCAGAAGTGGTACAAGGCTCAGGGTTGCTGAGCAACAAACAAAAGATCACTCCAGAGAGTCATCTGATGATGCTTGGGAAGCTTTTCTTAAAGGGTCAGAAAGTTCAGATGGCCACACCAACCGTTTGGATGAAGCGTGTTTGAATTGCATTGAAAAATCCACCACTGTACAACTGTCAGACACTAAAGATGAGACATCGGAAACATTGTCAGAGTGGAATGCAACTGAAAATACCAAGGAATTTCCCCTACTCAGGGGAACTGGGTCCCCCCAGTGTATAAGATTAGATGAAACTCTAGACTCTAATCCTGCTGAACTGTTGCAAGTTTTCGACCCCAATCATGCCAGAGAGGTGTCAGGTTATGAGCATACTAAAGAGACAGGACACAGCTTTGAAACGGACACCGTTCAGGAATCAGAATTAGCCAGAATCCAAAGGAGGTCAGAGGGTCCTTGTGTCAGCAAAGCATCACATGATGGACACACATTAAGAGTAATGTATTTTAGAGAAGAAGAGTCATTGCCATTATCAAACCCAAAGGAGACGACCCAGACATTAGTGCCAATGAATTCACTTGCGAGACATGAAATCTTTCTTGAAAAATGTGCAACTAACCCAGACACAGAAGAGGAGGTGAACAAAGTCTTGAGCAGGATATCGGGGGACCCTTTGATATTTAAAGGGATCACAGACAAGCCATTGGTAGATAGACGGAAAGAGAAAAAAGAGTCATTTGAAGGTCAGCATACGGAGAATAGTACAGACATTGTAAGGATGGAAGAACATATTCATGGAAAATATGATAACCCAACTCATGAATATGAGGCCATGATACTAGAAAACAAAAGGCCAGACAAGAACAAGGTACTTAACCAACTGACAGAAGAGGATACAGAAATGTGGACAGGTGCAAGTATGGCTTGTGATGAAGGGAGATCATCCACATGGACAGAAATCAGTGAACAACAAGCTGTAGTGACACTAAATGAAAAGGAAGGAGTGCAAGTAAGAGCTTCTGAACTAAATGGGACACATGAGATTAATGACTTTGTAGCTTTAGAAGAAATGACAATTGAAAGACATTATGAAAAAGTGGATGCTCAACAGGAGTCTTGCTCAGCGGCTGAAGTTATCTGCAAAAAGAATAGTGAGGCAGAGACGGAATCATATCAACCACAAGGTTCCTTTGATACTTACCCACAGGCACGCTTTCTCATGCTCTCTATGACTAACCAGACCAGTAAACCATATGGGCGCTTAAGTTGGACGGAATCTGTGACTGAGGGTGAAAATCTACTATTACCTGCCTTGTATAAGGGTTTTGACATTGAGAAGACTCTGAGAGAGAGGGTAAGTCAGGGGCCACAGGATCATCTTGTGGGAGTTACGTCACCTGTTGAATCCTCCAGGCAGACTACGTCCTCAGTGGCCGTAATGTTAAACTGGTTACTCTTGTGTTGGGTTAAATTTTGCTCACTTAGCCATGTCTCTGGAGGCCTGCGATATACAGTTTTGCTTGTCATTTTTGTAGCTACTTATTTGCATGGACTGCCAGTCTGCTTAACAATCTATGTGTTGTCTGTGTGCTGGTGGTGCAGGCAAAACATGAAGAAGCGGACGAGCACAGCTGACAGTATGGATTGATGAAATTGAAAATAAAAAAGCAATAAAGCATACTAAGGGCCAACATTAGAAACAATTGAGTTCTAATTGTGTTTTTCATGTTCAATAATCAACAAAAATCTGACAATAATCTAAAAGGGTGGCATAGTAACTAGTTGGGCTCATAGCAAGAAGGTCCTTGGTTCAGTCTCCAAGTGGGTCAGTCCAGGTTTTATCTGTGTGTGCATGTTCTCCCTGTGACTTTGTGGGTTTACTCTTTGCAAACTGATCTATTTTACGTGATTTCGATTACTACTGCTGTCATCAATGTAACCAAAGTGTAAACACGACGTTAAAATCCTACTAAACAATAATCATCTTATTACAATTACGCAGAGTATAAAGTATATGGATTTTGATTTGTTTTTAAGGTACACATTTCACAGCTTTATGACATCATTAATACTATTGAATAATTACACTATGTTTGTTTGAGGGAATTTTACTTAAGCAGTAGAATGTGAGAGGGAGTGTGTTATCACGAATAACATCACATTTTCTGACATTACTCTGTACAGAAGTCTGCAAAACAGATTATGGTTTATACAACATAAACATTGGCTTGATTTCTAAATTAGGAATAAGTGAATATTAAAGGAAAAGAAACTGAAGTATAAAAATTTGTAAAACACTTTTGGTTATGTTATTTGGCAATGCATCCACAGAGTGATTCACTTTTATCCAAAATGACTTACACTGACAACGTCAGTGTAACTTTTTTAAGCAATTGAGGGTTAAGGGTTTTGTTCAGGGTCCCAACAGTGGCAAAATGGTGGTTGTAAAAGACTTGAACCAGTGATCTAGCCCAGTACTTTAGTCATCACTGCCCACTAGTGTAAGAATTAGTGTAGTATAGTATTAGTAGTTTCAGGGTGAGAATATCAGCACCACATGAGTGTGAGGTTGAAACTAACTGTTACTAACTATTAATAAACATAAATCTAAACTTTGTTTACAATCATGACAACTAACAGATACTCGTTACACAAAATACACAACATAAAATCAAAAGGCTATGAGACTCTTTCCAAAGATCAACAATCGGGCATTGCTGTTAGCTCGCCAGACCAACCATGATGAGGTCACAAAAAGCACAGATGAATACATAAAACATTTTAGGCTTCACTTGTCTCAATTTGTATCGATGAATCTGCAGAAACTGGACAGACAGATATCTTCCATGGGGTGGAGTGAAATCTTTCAGCAAGATAATATGATGTCACATGATGATCGAGATGTTTGAAAGTGCCTGGAAGTGTATGACCAATACTTTCCTGGACGTACAATTCCTCATGGGTCGGGGGATGCACTGCAGCCAGAATGGTTCTAGATATATTTGATGTTATAGGATCTAACTGAATCACTTCCAGCCCGTCACTGTCATAAACAAATTAAGTTATTAACTTAACTATACAGAAAATGTATTTATATGTGTATTCATGTGGTTTTTGAACTGGTGGTGTGCTGGTTGTTTCTATGCTGAATATAACCTGCATGTACTGTGACTGGCGTGACATTTCATGCGACATTTACCATGTGACTTTCTCTTAACCTATCATGTAAGTGAGAAAGCAGATTTCAGTCACGTACAAGTTATCTAATTGACACGAGTAACCTGAGACTCAACCACACACGAACCGTGCATGGCGTCCTTGCTACGAAGTGTCTGGGCTTCATGTTCACAAAAGAATGCATTATGTTTATTTTATGTTTATGAATTCAGCCAATATTATAAAAAAACTTGTAGCGTGACATTTAAGCCTGTCATCAGATACATTAACAGCTTTGTGTAGAACTCATATTACATGTGTGTTTTAAAGGGATCAAGTTTATTACCCAGCTGTGAATACATGCGGGGGTAGATAAAAACCCCTCGTTGATGGACACTGCAGTCACTCGATCCTTTCTGTTGTCACTCTGACCTTTAGGGAGCTGCTCCAGCTTCTCGGCATGAGAATTTTCAGGATGTTTAGCCTCGTCATGCACCCAGAGAGTGTCCTCAAAGGTTACTGACCATTCTTACATTTAGGAACAGAACATTCAAATCCCTCTGTACTCACTTGGGTCACATGCCTACCATTTACTGTGATGAGTAAGAGTAGTTACTTCTACATCTGAAACCAGCTCAGAGAGCTATTAGCACATTGAGACAGACTGAACACACTCATTCAGCAATGTTCCTAGTCATAAATGAGCATACAGTAGTAAATGGACTTGTCTGAGTCTAGTAAACCATGTATAAGTGTAATTGAAGCGGAAGGTATTCAGACAGGTGCTGGGTGCCAATTCATGTCTGTGTAGATGTTAGATCAGCTGATAGCACACATGAAATTTAATGAGGTGGCAGGATAGCACACATTTTTAATGAGGTGGCAAGATGATGGCAAGGTTTGGTGCCTTGCTCAAGGGCACTTCAGTTGTGACCTATCAACTCTAGGAATCAATCCAGCAACCTTCCAATCACCAGTCCAGATTACCCACAGACTACCCCTATTGTGTGTTATCTTCCCGATTCAACGTCTAATTATCCAGGATGGGCATCTAATTAATAAAATTTGAATTATCCAATACATACACTCGTGTTTGTGTGTGTGTGTGTGTGTGTGTGTGTGTGTGTGTGTGTGTGTGTGTGTGTGTGTGTACTTTTAATTACTAAACCCTTTTGTGCACAAACTCTGATCTAGAAATGTACTAAAGTAGAAAGCAGTTTAGAGCTCTATTAAGCATGCTGACATATGGTAGTGACCCCATTACTAATCATACCATCTCGAATATTCACAAAGAGAAGGGGGAGGATATTTTTAGTCATCTCACTGCCATCATGTGAGGAATATATGTCAGAATTCTTTTTTTGTTTGCTTGGTATTGTATTCGAGACAGGAAGGCTACTTCTTTTAAGCCATCACCTCCCAGTGTTTAACAGTGTTGTAGAATGGTGCAGGCCGACATGGATCAAATATATCAAAATCAATCAACCCTAAAATAACTTACTATAATAACTAATGATTTCTTATAAAATCTGTAAAATAAACTCATAATATTATTTTGATATTGACTTAAAATAAAGAAGTACATGGAACATTTGAAGCCATGCTGTAGTAGTAGCCCTGGTGGTTTCATACGACTGTTGGGACAGTCCTAGTTATCCTACAGACTACTAATTTTTTAGCCAGTTGCTTGTGTTGAATAATTTGGCAATATTGTGTAAAATATATGGTATAATAATTAAATAGTTTTCAGCCTTGCTTTGAAAAAAAAGTTGTTAAAAAATTAGGTGAGTTATTATCTTCACAACTATCTTAACAAAGACTGAACAATGGCTGCATCCTTCCTCTTCATATGAATCATTGTATGTTATCATTGTTTTATATACATGTAATTCCAGAAGCTAATTGGTCAGCCAAAACATTACAAGTGAACTAATAAATCATTGATAGCAGAGCTGAGATCAGAGATTATTTAAGATTTAGTTAGTTACATATGGTGCTTTAACCTATATCATTTAGTGCCAGTAGATGGCAATAAAGGACTGCTTTTGTGTATATTTTGTAACTCGTTTAGAGGGTGTAAAATACTGCAGAGGCATGTTTTAATTGAAGAGTTAAAATTAACAATCATTGTTATTTATGTACAATTTAGACTAAATATATAGTTTTTATATGTCAAACAAAAATACCTAAAAACAGTCATTTAATTTCTCAGACCATAATATGATCATGCATTATCATAGACACATGATGGCACTGTATACCCTTGTTCACACACACGCACACACGCACGCACGCACGCACGCACGCACGCACGCACACACACACACACACACACAGGGACATGTGTCTCTGTTCATGTTCACACTCCGAATCTAGGTCATAATTTCTCAGGACTTCTCAGGAGGTTGAGCATCATTAGTGATTGTCCGGAACCTGGAAGTACACATTTTTTATTCACAAACAAAACACACACACACACACACACACACACACACACACACACACACACACACACACACACACACACACACAC
>JAOTRQ010000009.1:856259-871755 GCA_028565875.1 Hoplisoma paleatum | reverse complement strand
AAGTCCCGGGTTCGATCCCCGGGTCGGGCTGGGGACTTTCTGTGCAGAGTTTGCATGTTCTCCTCGTGTCAGCGTGGGGTACTCCGGTTTTCTACAAGTTTCCTACTGGTGGTTGTCATCAGGAAGGGCATCCAGATATATGTATATGTATATATATAATGAATACGAATATGATGATAGATGGATGCATGGGTGGCTCGATGAACATTTATCTATAACAAATAGAAAGATGGAAAAAGATAAATAGACAAAGATGTACAGATGATGGATGGATGATCTCGGTTTGTGCATCCTTCACACCGGTGTGCACGCTTGAATGTATCCATTAGCAAAGTAGCGTTTTAATTAACAAGTTCCATCTTATGTTTATCATTAGTTTTAAGTGTGCAGGTTCATAGTATTTCATATTGATTGTCCTAAATGTAGCATGTGTGTTTTTTCCCAAAAGAATGATCTGATACGTACTACCCGAATGTTACAGCAATGAACTGTAATAAATTCTTTAATGACAAAATAGAAGCAATATAATTTCAAAGCCAGAGTATGTCAGTAGCCACTATTAAACACTAATGAAATTTAAGCAGCATAGATGATAATGACGAGGTATCTAAGAAAGTAATCCAGCTACATTTATTCAATCCAATTTCACAAAATAAGCTGCATTGATTAAGTGATCTAAATCGTCATGTTTACTCAACCATGTTCCGACTTGTTTACTTCTAGATTTACTTCCAGATATTGTAAAGATCTTTTACTTTCTTACTAAAGGCAATACTTAGCCGTGGGGATATGCCCAAATTGTTCAATTGTGCTGTTAATAAACTCCTGATTAAAAAACTCTTTCTGCCAATTTCTAACCTACAATTGCAAAATATTGTGTTCTACAGTGTTCAGTATTGCTTTTTATCCAAACAATATGATAAATAATATGTAATACATTCTATATATAAGACAGATAAAACAGGTATTTTTTGTAGAATGTAAGATTGCAAGAAAACAAATATTTAACCTGGTACTACACCCAAATACAGTCTCTATAATTTCTAGATATATAAAGGTGTAGCAGTGAACTTGTCCAATAGAGACACATTTGTGGATTGACCATATTGAAGGTTGTCCAATAGAAATGTAATCATTTGTATATTTATTTAATGTTTATATACAGGCAGATTAGGGTTACATCTCCCAAAGCTTTTTGCTTAGATTTTTTCTCCCCGTCCTGGACGTCTGCATGTCAGCTGGGCAGCTGTATATGAGACAAGACAGGGAGGGAGTCCACACAATGTATTAAACTTTGACCTCTGCTGGCTGGTTCATAGTTTTTACAAATGTAAATGTCAAAGAAACATCTAGGTACACACTGCTATTTGGCATGTGAACACGTCTTGTGTGGGTGGAAAAATGTTTGATTACTGAGCATGTATCAGAGCGGACGCACAAAAGTCAATTTACTCAAAGGAAGCGATACAAAATTAAGTATAAATGATATGAGCTAAAAAGCAGAGAAAAGGGGGAAAGTATTGAATCAATAACTTGTAATATTTGTTACCAAAGTGTGTAAATCATAGAAGCTCTAAAAAGCTCACTGTCAGGTCTGCACATTTGTCTTATTTTATAAAATCTATTTAAAAATGATGAAAATAAGAATGAACCTGAATTTCATCAAAGTTTGAAAAGATTTAATGAGATCAGTGATTAATGCTATTGAACTAAGATGGCGATCTTTGAAGGAGGATGAAGTCAGAGCTGAATTACACCAAACTGGATACAATCTGAGCTGAATGAGACGATGAGCTCAAAACTAGATTCAGTTAGTTGATTTGCTCAGAGCTAGATGAGGAGAAATCATAAATTAAGGGCCCTGCTTGATGGATCAGTCTCGATAGCTATTGTACAATCCCTAACTAGAGCCACTTTCACCATAAACCTTAAATTAACTGGATGAGATTAGAGCTGGATGATAAGATCAGGGATGTATGAGAAATTAATGCAAGATCAGAGCTGGATAAAATCTTATCTAGATTGAATCAAAAGTGGATGAGAATAAAGCTAAATGAAATCCGAGCATTACAATTAAACATGGGTGATATTTGATATTGATTTAGATCAAAGCTAAAATAAGATGTTTTAGGTAAGAGCAAGATAATACTTGTGTTGCATAATATTTAAAGTGAAATTAGAGTAATAATATAATTATATTGGATCAAATCTAGATAAAACGGAGATCAGAACTAAATTAGGACCGGTGGGTGAGGTCAGACATAACATTATGACCACCTTAATAACACTATGTTCTCACCACTGTATATTCTGACAGTTTATCTTTAATCAGAACCGGCATTAAATTCTTCACTAGTCTGAGCTACAATATTTCGTTGGATATGATCACATAGGCCAGACTTTGCTTCTTGCATCAATGAACCTTGGCTGCTCATGACCCTATTCCAGTTTACCACAGGTTCCATCCTTGAACTACATATCACAATCTGGATCTCGTTAACTTCATTTGCTATGTTAAATATCCCACCCACTAACAGGTGTCGCAATCATTTTACCTGTCCGTGGTCATTATATTGCATGATTGGTGTAGTATGTAAATGTAACACTTAGATTTCAACACCTTAAGCTAAATCACAGCATATGGATTATTGCTCAATCACAAGATGGACTTCCTAGTCTCTCTCATATTCTTTCACTAGAGCTCTTTCACCACTTCCTCTCTTTTCAGAGTACATGGCTATTTATGGATGGTTCATTAGCCCCTCCATTGAGTATGATTCTCTACTGTGCTGATGGAATTTCTGAGCTCACAGACTACTATATATAAATCAATGAATGATCAGAAAAGCAACACTGCTTTCAAGAATCCATGTGCCAATTAATTAAAAAGCTTCTAAAGGAATCATATGTAGTCCTAATTTCCATATTGAGGTTAAAGATGGTAATGAAAATGGATAGAAATAAAAGTGCTTTTATGTTTGGAGTGACTACTGAATATTATCATGCCAGTGATTTTGTTTTTCAGTAAGTTTATAAGATTATATTTACAAAAATATGTATTTATTTGTAAATACAGATCCAAATGAATTTGCAAAATGATGTATGCAAAAATCATTCCACCCTCTCAAAAGAAAAGAAAGAAAAGAAAAAGAAAAACAACAGGCCACAGTGAAGGTATTCGGTGATTTCTATGCTATGGTGGGACATCTGACTACAAATTGAGACAAGTTAATATGACTGATCAAATATCCTTATGGGAGTTGTCATGTCCAGTATAATACTACCAATCATTAAACACAAGACAGCCACAGAATAAATCACATCCTTTTGGTGATCGAAATACCCAGAAGTCTAAAGCCTACAAATTATGTCCATAATGGAAAAAAACGTTTTTTTTAAGATGTTAAGATCCAGAAACCAGTAAATGTGTATTACCTTGTAGCACATCTAATAGGGTCAGTCAGCAGTGCTTGTTGGGCTTGTTCGTAGAATTGAAATATCCAGTAATTGGATGTTTCCAATGCTAGAACTAAGTAAAGATGTAGTGGAAATATCCAAATTACCTACCGATCCAAATTTGGTAAAATTTGGTAAAAGTTTTTAGTACAATGGAATATTTTTTTCAAGATCAAATGGCAATGCCAAGATTTTGAATTATGCAAGTCTGTACTTTTTACTGCCATAACCAAAACATTCCAAAAATATCTTTTTAATAGATCCTCACCCCAGTCTATCACAGCACAATATAAGTCCTAAGGCAGACCTAAAGCATATTAAAGGAATTGCATTAATTTATCAGTCTGGTTGCCAGTTGGTGGTGTATAATAATTTAATAATTTAATTTGATGTACTTGAAAACGGTGTCCAAGTGGTATAATGCAACTGAGACTTCAATTTCCTTTAGAATCTATAATGTATCTGCCTGTCCGTCCATCCATCCATCCATGCTCTACCAATTTAATAATTAATTTCACTTAAATAATTTAAAAATTATAGTAATTATTACTATAATAGTAGTATTTTAATTGTTCAGGAGATCTTTGATTGGATAATGCTGTCTCGCGTTTCTCTCTGTTTTAAGATTCATGTACAGACAGTGATATGTATTGTGAATGACATGATAAATGTAAGGAGATAGAAATGTAAAACATGAAGGAACTCTTTGAATTATTTATACAAGCATGGACAGATCTGACTTGACACACTGTCTTATCCTTTCAGAAACTACACGTTCAGTCAGACATACAGTCGTGTCTATCCGGAACTATATACAACGATTAAATTACTCATACATTCTTATTGGATTGGACATGGAAAAAATTTATGTGGACATTGATCAAAAGCTAATGGGAAAATTCAAGTTAACGTTTTAGTATTTAGCAGATGCTTTTATCTGCATTCATGTGGAGCATTGACATTTGTCTCTACCAGACCAGCACAGAAATTCTGCATTGCCGCTGGTCAGCTGAGTACCATCTTAGCCACTACGATGGACAAGCCACTGTACTGTAGCGCTTGTCCTAGGCCAAGATAAAAAAGAAGGTTATGTCAGAAAGAGTATCTGATGTAAAAAAAAAAAAAAGTCAAATCAATAAAGCAAAGCTAACCCTTGATTGGAGTAACCAAAAGGATTCACAGCACACACTTGACAAAATCAACATACAAAAATGTGAATCTATACTCTTTAAGCAATCGAAGGTTAGAGCCTTGCAAAGGGGACACATGGGCAAGACTAAGGCTTGGACGAGTAACATTCCATTTATTAGTCCAGTCCCATCACCACTAGGATAACTGATATAGAAATGTTCGAAAATATTAATTCTCACTGCTTCATTGTCACTATAGAAACTCCCACTCCTTTTGTCAGATTATTCATGTCCTTTTTGGCATACAACTAAAAAGGTTCATTTATCAGTTCTGACAGTAATGATGGATGACACAAATTTCAATTAATTTCTAAGATATTTAGAGGTATCACTGTCAGGGAAAGATTTACATCACTGGGTTTACTTTACACAACACCTTCACTGACTTTATGATGTACAATATGATGTTCACTGTATTGCCAAAAGTATTCACCAATCCAAATGATTGGAATAAGGTGAACCGCATAACGAGCAGAGATTGTCAACTTCAATCCCTACAGTCTAACAAACTTCATGTGTCCTTCAGATTAGCTCAAGAACAGTGTGCATATGCAGTGGTGGAACAGCTTCATGAGATGGGTTTCCATGGTTGAGCAGCTGCATCCAAGCCATACATCAAGTGCAATGTAAACTGTCGGATGCAGTGGTGTAAATTTTCCCAAAAGAGTTGAAGCTGTTTTAGCTGCAATGGGTGAACCAACGTCATATTGAACCCCATGGATTAAGAATCCATAAGGGAGGTCACTTAAGTTCAAATGTTAGTCAAGGCAGATGAGCGAAATATCTCATGTTCAGAATGAAATCTTTCAATTACCAGTGAACTATGTAGTTTACCAGTAAATTAATGCAGTTACAAGCCTATTATGACAGCGCTTATTAGTACCATTCTAGCAGCTTGTCAAACCTGTCAATTATTAGTAAAACACACACACACACATTATTATTTATTATTACATTATTATTATTATTATTATTATTATTATTATTATTATTATTATTATATATAATAACTGTTGATTTTATTTTTTGCATTTTTAATTGTTATATTTTTAAGTTACTTTCATTAAAGCTTTAGCAATAGAACTGCATGTGTTCGTCATTGCCAATAAACCTTTTTGCACTGAAAAGAAGAAAGAAAAGAAAGAATGAAAAAAAGTACCACATAAAAAATTGGGAAACCTTAAACACAGGAAAGGGGTCGTCACCAAATGTGTTTCAAGAATTTGCTAAAGGTGACAACCAACACTAGCAGAATGATAAAATATAAACTGAAAAATAGATGCATATGATACAATGACAAATAGTAATAATCAAGACTGCAAAGCTTCATAGCATGAATCTGTTGTAATTTTTTTCTGTTTTTATAGACAAGATTATTGTAAAGACTGCCAATCTGATGATTGTCTGGCCTTTTTTTTCTTTTTGGGGGGGTAGCTTGCAGTGTGCATGTTACTAGCCAGACAAACACAGTTAAGTCATTGGGGTTGGGTCATATTTAAGCCTAGCTCTTGTCTTTGACACATAGCCAGACTCTAAAAGCTTTGCCTGCATTGCTAAAAGCCTCAGTGATGTACACAGCTGTCTGTTCTGTGTGATGAATCCAGACTGCCTGTCCCTGACACTCTTGTTTGATTAATATTAATAAATAGCATACTTCTGGATTTTGGATTGCAAAAATCGAATGCTTCCTAAACATCTGCTTTACCGACATTGGTGATCTTGACATGGCTTTCTTTGCTTGGCTCCCTGGTTTATGCATCCTAGTGGCTTGGAATGTGTATGCCAATTCAGATGGCTATAAAAAAAAAAGTCACGGTCTGTATCTGATGTGCATTTGTGTACATTTTCTTTATCATCAATCCCCAAATGTAAGATTGTGAGATTCAGATTGAGCTTAAATTCAGGATGGAAGAAGACCTGGAAAAGTGTCAGGCAGGCATTGTGAACTGCAGCGTTGTTCTGTAGAGGAACCCAGTTCTTAACACACAGATGATTGCATCTCAGGTGGGATCGCCTTGTCATGACAGTAAAATTAAAAGCCATCAAGACATTTTTAGGTTACATTTTTATTCTCATCACAGAATAAACCTTTCTTCCACCTTTCATGTTCCATGTTTGGTGCTCCCTTACAAATTCCAATTGGGCACTTTTATCGCACTGAGAGACGGCATCTGAAGATGTTCTGTCTGTTTGTTTCTGAAACCCCTCCCTCAAAGAACTCATCTGATGTTTATTGAGCTGCAGTCAGTACCAGTAATTTCCTTAATTTGGGTGGGGCACAGCTAAAAAAAATGTAGTCTTTCACATTTGGGTTCATAACCCCGATGCAAAAATGCAAAATGACTGTCTTACTGCATCCAATCTCAGCTGTGAAGGCACGTTGTGAGAGGCCTTACTTATGTAGCTCGACAATCCTACCACAATCCAAAGTCAGTGAGCCTTTATGGTTTTGCCATTAGGTCAGGTGTGTGATCAACAGAAACTTAACAGAAAATGACATGGTTTGTCAAGGCTGTGGTCTTAAACTTTTGATCAGATGAAAAAAGCATGTTTGAGTGTAAATGCAGTTGTCAATAAATTAGCTTCTGAAAGGCTTTTATCTTTTATTATTTTTGCATTGTGAAGCTCTACTTTAAGCAAAATGCTTAATCTTGCAATTTTCATCTCTTTATTTTTGCAATTCTCACCTGAACTTAATTGCAAACATACAGTGACCAGGCACAACATTATTACCACTGACAGGTGATGTGAATAACACTGATAATTTCACCACATTTGTTAGAGAGTGTAATATATTATACAACACATTATACCTTTGTATTCTTAAAGTTAATGATAGAATCAAGTAAAATTTGCAAGTGGCAAGTTTTAGAAAAAACTAACTGTAATAGCTACACAAATCTTCAGTATCTATCAAAAAGTCATCCAAAAAAGAATCAGTGGTAAACCGGTAACAAGGCTGGGGATGACCAAAGCTCAGTGATGTGTATCAATATATAAAAAACTGGCTCATGTGGTTTAATCCAACAGTTTAGATATTGTAGTTATTGCTGGATTTGATAGAGAGATTCCAGAAACAAACCCAACAAACACACAAAAGTGCATCACAGTTGGTCATAGTGCTGTGTATAGACCAGTAAAATGGGGACAAAACGATATTAAGAAAGTAGTTATAATGTTATAAATGATTGGTGAACATTTTAAATGTGTGTTGTTTGTAAATGTGAGAAAAGAATTTCTGAATTTTAAAAGTTGAGAAGATTTAATATTTTTTTTGTCAAAGCAATGAAAATGATCCACAGTTCGGATTACATAAAATGCTGCTGATATGCTAACTGTATAAGGAACCTGAACTCAGTATTGATAGTCATGTTTAATCATAAAAATAAACTGTAAATACCAATTTCTAACACTAATAACATCATCGCAAACATGAAGGGACAACTCAAAGCAGGACTAAATAACAGGATGTTTAAATTTGAAATGCTTTCTTCGCTTTAAAAGAAAGCAGAGCAGAAAACATCCTGATTGCAAAAAGACGGCAATGTTTATTCAGTTTTTTCTTTCTTGCACAGTCTCATTGACTAGTGTGCTTAGGTACCACAGACAGCAAAGTCAATATAAAAATGGCTTTTTAAACACCAAAAGCAAGAAGGCAATGCTTTTGAACCTTGTAAATGCTAAAAGCACTGAGATTTTCCAATGCAAAGTTGAGGGTGGTACGAAGCTGCAGTCTGCATTATAACGGTCCTTCATCGATCTGACAGGAAACAATAATGAGCAACATTCAGACGTTCTCCTGGTTTACAAATGTTCTGGAATAGGCACTTACCCTGGCTTAGTCAAATCGTGACAGATTTCTGGTGCTAAATTGATAGTTGGTGTGCAGTGTTGAAACATCGCATCCTGATAAGACTGGATATTTCTTAAAGAAGCTATTATTAACCATTTACAACATTTTATTTAGCAAATGTGTGGCATCATAACGCAAGTTACTTACATACTGTAGATAATTCACACGGTTTTAATGTCTGGCTACTGCACCAAAAGTATCTGTTACATTTTCCGATAGAATATAACAATTGTAGCCATGAGCAATGTAGTCAAAATTCTCTATTAAATAAGAAAAAAAGATATATTTCATTAAAATTTACACCATAGTCACTATAATTTTCTATTCTACTAGATGTTCCCCTTTTAAAAACAGTTGGCCTCTCTAACACGTCTATGGGTGTACAGCACAGACGGTATTGCTTCACAAGGACTGCTTCACTACTGTGTACATGATTAACAGTCATTTATAGAAAAAACACTGGTTCCATTCTTTACCACCCACACCAAAATGATCACAACCTTTATATTAATGTCCTTTTTAACCACAATATTTATGCTCCTCTTTGCAGAAATCCCAATTCCATTTCCACTTCCAGCTCTGATTGGTTAGAATAGAAGATATAGCGCTGGTTAAATGAGAAGATATCTCTTTCATTTTAGTAGTTTGCTGTACGCCAAGGCAAAAGATCATGTTTTCCTTTCATGCCTTGTCAAGGTGATAGGGTTCTGTACTCTAAATGGCCTTCTTAGAAGTCCAAAACATTTATGACAGTAGGCTTAACTTCAACAGCAGCTGACACCACCCTTTTCTTTGAAATCCAGAGCCCTGTGATGAGAGACTGTTTCCCGGCCTCTGGTATCAGGTCTGTTTTGGATGGGCACCTCCTTAACTCTGTGTAATTGTGGTAGTTCCTCAGAAACATGCAAATTAGCAGACAAGCCACTGAGATGATAGTAAGAAGAACACCCAGCATGGTAATCACGGTCATATCCCATTTGTCAATGTCCTCTATAATTTGTTGCTCTCCTTTAGTTGTCAAATTGACACACTTGGTGCTGTGTTTCTGGTAAATAGTGCGAATTTCCACACACACCTTATACTGTGTAGATGGAATGAGATGTGTGAGGTTATACATCCTCATATCAGTTGGAACTCGGGCCGTAAAGGCCACAATTGGATGGTTGGCGTTAGAAACTGTGTACCAATTTAAATTTGCAGCAAGGCTACCATGAGATGTTTTCCAGGCCACCAAGACAGAGTTGGTCTGTACAGACTGGATAAAGACTTCTAGAGAACCACTAGTTGACTGTGGGAAGTATCCATTGACTTCCACAGAGACAGACTTTAAGTCGGCACCAACAAGATTATGTGCCACACATGTGTAAAGTCCAGCCTCCTTCTCTGAAATATCATAAATGTCAAGAGTACCCTCAGGGTGCATGTAAAACTTATCTGCAACCGTGTTGGGAAGAACCCTGTTACCATAAGGTGTGACCCAGTAGATGTCAGGCTCTGGCTCAGCAAAGGCCCGGCAATGTAAGGACAAGGAGCTGCCATTTCCCACAGCAACTTGAGTGGGCAGACTGTCTGGGGAGATAAGAGGCAGACAGATCTCCATCATCTCCCTGAAATGAATCTGTCGTAAATGCTGACCTTCAAACTCAGGTGGTTCCATGCAGAACAGGGAGTCAGGTTCCATGAAGCGAATGTTGGTTTTATTCATATTCATCCAGCGTACAACACAGTCACAGCGAATGGGGTTGGAATGCATGCTGACCTCTCGCAGATTAGGAAGGGACTCCACTGTGATCCTGTGCAGTGCAGTCAGAGCATTACCATTTAACATAAGGGTCTCCAGCCTAGGAAGTCTGTAGAAAGCATTGGGATGGATGTAGGACAACTTCGGATTGTTTGTAGCTTCGATCTTTGTCAGTTCTGGCAAATTATTGAGGGCAAATCGGTCAATAGATACCAACTCTGGCATGCTGTTAATACCCAGTTCTTTGAGATGCAGCATGTCAAGAAAGTCACCCCTCTGTATTCGACTGATTGGGTTTTTGTTAAGATCCAAAAATTTGAGGTTTTTAAGATGTCTCAAAGCACCATGAGGAACCGCAGGAAAAGAATTGTCATAGAATGAGATGCTTTCCAAGTTGTCTAGGCCTGCCAAAGCATGATTAGAAATTTGCGTCAAGTTTATCCTTGTCAGGACAAGACTGCGCAAATTTTTTAGAGGCTGAAAATTCATGTCCTCTAAAGAAACAATCGGGTTCTCTCCAATCATTAGGATCTCAAGGTTGGGCAGAGACTTGAACCACTCACTATTAATGATCTGAAGCTTGTTTGAGTTAAGATGTAGTCTGACCAAGTTGTGAAGACCACAGAAAGCGTCAGTTGATATGTGAGACAGAAGATTATGATTCAGGTAAAGTTCTTGAAGGTTGGATAGTTGCGAAAGGGCATTATCTGGTAAACAGTTAATCCAGTTCTCTTCCATGTGAAGTGAGAGAAGCCGCGAGAGCTTGCCCAGGTTAAGATCACTTATTGAGGATAAGTTGTTTTGGGAAAGGTCAATCTCAGTGATATTGGGCAAGTATTCCAACGTGTCTTCAACACTGGCGATGTTATTGGTCTGCAGTAAAATAACTTGAGTATCTACAGGCAGTCTTAATGGAAAGTTAAAAAGACCCAAATCATTACAATCAACAGTAAGAGCCTCCATATAAGCAGAGCTGGGGGAAAACCAGGCTCTAATCTCACAAGAACAAAGCTCTGGGCAAATGCCTTTATTCTCCAAGCCAAGGACAAAAGTAGCCATTGCAAACCACAGAACAAAATAATCCAGTAATGATCTGTCCTTCATTTTGTTCTGATTCTTCAAATAATTGGTCCTTGATTAGTAATTGGCTAAGTTCTTTCGAAGATAAATCACCATCTGTTGTCAGGTGATAAAAATCCAATCAAGACGAATCTCACACGTGCCCTGATTCGTTGGTTTGCTGTCCACTCAAATGATCCTTTGCTATGACTTGTCTTGGAAAGGGCATATGAGCCAGGGCTGCATATGTCGTAGGGAGTTGTGTTTTAGCTAAGCAGAGATGAAGCTGTTAATTTTCTGTAATACTTCAGTGGAAGAGCAGTCTCTTCGGTGATTATGAGCTGCCGTCATCGCTTCAGACCATTTTCACCTAAAAGAAAAGGGATAAAAGAGTGGAAGTGAATTATTATAACAACGAACCCACATTATTGTGTGCTGACATTTTAATCTAGAGTGCAATCACATCTAAAATTTTTACTTTCCTTGCCGTAATTAGTGATTATGTGGGGACGGTCTGAACTTTCTTTAGGCTATTAAATTAATTCCTTTTCTATATTGTACACACCTCCAGGTTATGTGGGGGTTGTGTGGGGTGACCAACAAACATCTCAAAACTCATTCGAAATGATTTGAGATGAGATGAGTAATATGAGTACAGCGGAGTGAAGGCAAATCAGTCAACAGGTACGTACCATATCTGAGAACTCTTTGGCTAGCTCATGAAGTTGATGAAGAGAAGACCAATGGCAAAACGCAAATGCATTGTGCAAAGCTGTCATCAAAGCAAAAAGAGACTACTTCTAAAAATCAATAAAACATATTGTGGTTGAATTGAATTTATTTGTGATTGAATTTAAAAATCGTCTAGCTCAAAAGTGTGCGTAAACTTATGACAGTTACTGTACATGAGACGATGTGTTCACTCTCCAGTGAAATGTATTTCAATTAAAAGGTTCTACATTTGATTCCAGGGAGTGGAAATTTAACAAGTCATGTGACCTTACATAGATGTAATCAAAGTAAACAAATTATTTAAACAATTTACACAAAATAAAATCTCAAAGAAAGCTGTACATTTAATGTTGTTTCAAAAGGAAACTGATCCAGTCCTACTCCAGTCCTAC
This sequence comes from Hoplisoma paleatum, assembly GCA_028565875.1. Taxonomy (NCBI): domain Eukaryota; kingdom Metazoa; phylum Chordata; class Actinopteri; order Siluriformes; family Callichthyidae; genus Hoplisoma; species Hoplisoma paleatum. The sequence goes on along the minus strand of JAOTRQ010000009.1, from coordinate 859,332 downwards.
CAAATTGTTAATTTTATTTGTTATATTATTGTTCCTTTTTCCAAGCCGGCTAAGTCAGTTTCACTGTCAACTCACAATAAAAAGGTCCTATGTTTGATCCCCAACTAAGTTATGGTTCCTTTCTGTGTGTAGTTTGCATGTTCTTCCCTTGTCTGAGTGTCCCCCCTGTTTTATCCCAAAGATGAGCGTGTGCGAGGTCAATTGAATATACAAAATTATCCATGACTTTGTTTTAAATCAACTTGTGAACTGACTAAACTTGCTTAATGGATATATAGTGTGTGTGTCACGAGTGTAAGTGTAAAAACATCCTAATAAATTGATGAATTCCTTTCTCCTTTATTTCTACTCTGGTGCCAAAATACAAGAAAGTAACAGTTGCATGGGCTGCAGTGGATTTTACCTCGAGCTCCTACTGAGGAGAACTAAATGTAGTATTAGAACACAATTTTGCACAGAAGTTGCAAAAGTGATTTCTCTAGATAAGGTGGCACTTTAATAAAACCAGCATGGACTCTGTACAGAAAAAGCTTCCCTCTTGTATTCTCATGGACCCTCTGGGTGTTTTTACACTTGGTTGAAATTCAACAAAAATCGATTCTGGGCGGTTTAACTGAGGGCATCTGTACAACGGTTTCATTTTAATTCCTTTCAGACAAGGGTATCACTGTATGGTAAAGAATACTTATACTTTTATAACGTTGGGAAGTTACCAGTACATTTAAGAAATGTTCTTGACAACATTTACATACTTGATTAATCATCCAACCATTAGTAGCTGCTTTATATTAGTTAACGGTCCACACCTTTTTGTATTTGAAGTCATCATGCCACCAAAAATCCGTCTAAACATGGTCCTCATGTGTTACAATAATGTGACTTGCAGTAACAGAGTGCTAATTCTAGACTCACCCTCCTGAGATTCAGACTTCTGTCAACTGGGAAACGTTCAACATTAAATGTCTTATCACAAACAAATGTAAAAAGAAATGAAAAAGAATGCGACCATTAAAATGTTTTTTTTTCTCTGTGGAAATCAGGAAATAATTACTGTCCTGGTAAAATGACTCGATCAAGGGTGCATCTTTCTTTTTTGTAATGAAGTCAAAAATAACAACAATAAAACAACAACAACAACCAAGTACCTTAAACACTAAGCCATCACCAAATGCCCTCCACATGCACAAGACAATACAGCCTAAACAGATATTAACACAGCTAAAAGTATTTAATGAGTCCTTCCGAGTATTACATAGATTTACCAATCATTAACAATTATGGAAACTATAAAATGTTTTTCCTTCAAATAATAAAAAAGAGTTTCCTTTTTGCCTCATGACCCACGGAGTAGTGTAAAAACATTTTATCATTGTAATATATCGTAGAAATTTCCTTGTATAGACTCCCCTGTGATTATGATTTCCTGCCAAATCATAGGTGAAAATTAAGTGTCCTCATTATTGCTAACACACACTACCTGACCTTGGTGCTATAAAAATCCTTGATTTTGCATGACTCAGACAAGGCAACCAATTGTGTTATGCTAATTAGAAAGAAAATTCAAATCAAAAGAACGTTTTTCCTCTTCTGTATTTAAACACTCAACAGAAATATTTGTCTGAATAAACTCATTTCTTTGTTCTGATTCAGTTAAATCAGATACAGTAAATCGTTTGTTGGATCGGACCCTAGAGGCCAGCATGAATATTAACGAGCGTTAATGTTGTCAGTTTAATAAGGTTAATAAGTATTCACTGCACCAGTAAGAATCATAATATTAGGTTTGATTGATGTATATAATGTGTGTAAAGCATTTAGATTGCTCTAATGCCTGGTTCTCTGATATTTTAAGACTTATGATATTTCTAGGCCATCAAACATTTCAAGATATTTTATTGATTCCCTTTAGGGTTCACAATACAAGACAGGGAAATTATCTTTTCTCAAAAAGAAAAAAAAAATGGTTTCATCATCTTTTTGTTGTCGTGGCAACAGTTCCCCCCCATGTGCCTCATTCATGCTTCAAAATTCAGTCCTTTGCTAACAAGGTGGCACTGTTTTATAGACAAGGTTTTGAATTGTGAATAATTTGCCCCATTTAGCTCATGAATTATAAAATACGAAAGCTTGGTAAAGCATTAATAATTCGGCACAGTACTGCAGTATCAGCGCTCGATCTATAACGTAATAAGCATTGCTTCATTTCCATGAATCCCATCGCATGAATTTTAAAGCACAGTCTTACAATAGTAAATCTAACATGAACATAGGAAGGTCTCAAATGTTTACTGAGAATACGTCAACATATTGCTTTTGATTTCTCCTACTGAGTCACATTAGTCCTGGGATGTCTACGGGTCATTATTATCAGAGCAGCCTGGGGAAACCTAAATTGGCCATGAAAGGCATTGCTTTTTTGTTTCTTTGTTTGTTTTTCATTTCAGTCAGTTCTGTTCTGTCTGGTTTTAGATCTCATATTTTGGTAGAATTCAGCCAAACAAGCATATCTACTAAATCCAAATAACAACAATTTAAACAAAGGTGAGTTTGCTTATTTAAGTTTCCTATAAATAGGCATTTCTTGTCATACTTCATAGTCAGCAATGACACCAAATGGTAAAAAAAAATGTCACAAGTTCTGAGAAATAAAATCATTTCTTTACACACAAAAGGTGAGGGCTACAGGAAGATCAACAAAGCTTAACTCATCCATCAGAAAGCTGTAACAAAGATGATGCAAAAAAAGAGATGAAACTGCAACCATCTCACAAAGACATCAAAGCCATCCACAGAAGTTTTCTTATAATAAAGGTTGAAGAAAATCACCATGCACGTTCATAACAATTAACTAAAGGCACATAAAAGCGAATTGTTCTTGTGAAAAGGAAAGTCACTCCTAAAGCCCATGTACAAAGTAGCCCATTTAGAATTTACAATGGTTGATGCTGGTGAGCGATGCTGGGACTTGATACTATGGAGTAATGACACAAAGTCAAACTTTTATTTTTTGATGAATATCTTTCAAACTGTAACACTTGAATGTAGTTGTAAAAATGGTAAAAGTTGAGTATAT
>JAOTRQ010000009.1:842875-856159 GCA_028565875.1 Hoplisoma paleatum | reverse complement strand
ATAACCAAAATTTGTCCATTAGTTTGTTGACCAAGTCATTTTAGAGGTCACTATATTTCAGGTAGCATCTCCCAAAAGAATAATTATTATGTTATTTCATATTATATTATTATTTCATGAGACAAAGCAAAGCAAAACCCCATTTTGCAGTCCCAAAAGTTATTAAAATCATATGCCCGACATGATGGGATAATAAAAGTTTGTTGGTTCACAAGTGTTTGACACAGCAGGTGTGTCTGTGGTACATCTTATCAAGCTGATATATCAAACTGATTATGTTTATGAGACATGTCAACCATGTACAGAGCTACATGCTATAATGTAATGTAATTAATCAATTCATTATTTAATTTTACCACCACTTAATTCTAGTTCGGGTCACTGTGGAAAATACACTGAGCAACACTGTGATACACTGAATACACTAAGCGACAATGGGATACACTGGGATACACTATCATAATAATAGGGTCACCAGTCTGGTGCAGGGCACACGCACATCTAATTAACATGACTGCATGTCTTTGGACTATGGGAAGAATCCCGGGGAAACCCACACATACACTGGGAAAACATGCAAACTCCACACAGAAAGCCACCTTATACAGGATAAAAAACACAAGCATTTCAAATTCTATTTGTCATTACACATATACAGGTGTACAGTACAATGAAATGTTTCTCTTCGCATGTCCCAACTTGTCTGGTCTTGATCAGCCAACGTACGGCGCCCCTGGAACAGACAGGGATAAGGGTCTTGCTCAAGGACCCAACAGTGGCTGGATTTGAACCCCCAATCTTTGGGTTCACAGACCAACACTCTACCCACTAGGCTACACTGGCCCATTTCTTTAAGTGGTTAAGCACATCAGTGCTAACTACTAAATCAAACGTTGTAATGCATAATATGAAAAACAAATTTAAACCAATAATGTAGTGTCTTGTTACAAACTCATGATTTTTTTATTTCTGTAAACAAGTGTTTGTGGATCTCAATGTTCTGACTATGGTGATATATGTATATGTTTCTTGAGAAAATGATGCCATATTCATATTCTGCAGTTTCTTATACTCGAAAGGAAATGCCAGCGCTCCACTTTACGACAAAATGTTCCCTCTGAGTTTAGACGGTTTAAAAACTCCTAAATGCTACAGATGTACAGCTTTGCAATAAAACTGTCCAGAGAATGAATATCTATTTTTTGCTTTTGCTGCTCTTGGCTGCATTTGTACTAATCCTAATTATGTCCACTCAGTAGAGGAGGAAGCCACAGAAGAAGGTAAAGCTTTGCTTTTCAGTTTGCTGTGAATGTTTGCTGATTGTTTGTGTCCATACTGTACACACTAACAGGTTCTTCATCTTTTATGTGTTGTGGTAACATTCATTAGTAGTAACAACAGTCATGGTATTCCTCTTTGTAGTTTCCTGAGCATTTAAAAACCCTGGAATAATTCCTGCCTATTTATTTCACCGATCTCTTTAATGTAGTTACTGATCATTTGTACAGATTAATGTCACATGTTATATGACATTTTATTAAGTATAGTGATGCACTATCAGTCTGTTGTTATTTGTAGTGATTGCATGATGCGTATTTTTTTCATTGATGCACCAATTCCAGTTTTAATGCTAAAACCAATATCAAACAATAAAGTGTCAATCAATACCTGATACCCAAAATCCTTCTAGATGGGCTTGAGTGCCACAAAATACTGATTCAATGTATCAAAATAGTAATATTATAAATAAAATTCAATCTGAAGGTCAGCGACCATGTGTAACTATCAGAAGCCAATGCAAGCATGGTTAAAATAAACATTCCAAACAGACAAACCTTTTGCTTTATGACAAACAAAAATTTGTTGTTCTCAGATACAATGATGGTGAATCCACTCCGGTGATCTCGTCATGTGTCGTCACAGCAGATTGCGATCACATTATTGATCTGGCACAATTGTTGCAGATTGCTAATGGAAACTTCATATTGTGGTTTAGTTTGTGCATTATAATGGCGAGGGTGGCTGTTTGCCAACCAGTGGCAATGCCAAGTTTCAAACAAGGGAGTTCAGGCTCTCTGCACCGGTGTGCTAGTGGGAAATTTTCTGCTCCACATATTCTTTATCCAATCTACTGACATATTTGTTCTGTAAATGTGTCGCTTATTGAGAACGAAAACGAGGCACGGCGTCTGGTTTTTAGAGAACTGGCTTTGTTAATGAGCAATGCACTGAACATCTAACTGCTCCTGTAATTGTGTGTTTCACTGTATGGAGCAGGTTGAAATCTGGAAAAAAAATAATCTTAACGTTTATTAAAAGCACAGTGGTCAAAATGGTATTTTAAATTCAAAAATTCTAAAGCATTCTAGAATTAATTAAGTATAAGTAATCAGTATTAGTGGTAGTCAATAATTGATTAAAATATATTAAAACTGGGATTGGGGTATTGGGATATTGTAAGTCTTCGTGTAATGTTTTTGTTCAGCAATTTTATACAGTACATTCTATTTTTCTATGATAGCGGCGGCACCTGAAGTAGAAGGTAAAGTTATTACATGATACTTTTTCATTGTAATAAATCATTATTTATCATTTATTATTCAATCATTCATTTATTCATAAACAAATCAACTAATATATAACAACAGTCATTCCAAACATATATAGCATCCATAAAAAGTAATTTTGGTCAGTCATTGTTTTTATTATAATATATATCCCATTCAATGGATTTCAAAACACATTTTATGTTCTTATTGATAGATCCACAAGATGAAGGTAATTTTCCATACTGCATATTTAAATGTTCTTATTACTGTGCATTTATACATTTCAATTTATTCTAGTATGCAATTATTTTGTGATGTATTTAACTTTTTATTTCATTCTTAATTCAATTATTTAAAACTAAATTCTAAAACTTTTTTTATCTTCATATTTCCACATTTATTATCAGAACCAGAAGCCGTAGAAGGTAATAAAACCGATGCATACTTACCTAGTTTTCATAATTTCATTTCAGTCAACATGACATTTGTTTAACCTTAAATATTCACTACACACAGCAACTTTTCTTCCGTACGAATGTGAGACACATTAATTTTTTATCCGTTTCATGTTTTCATATTAGAAATTGAAGCAGAAGCAGAAGGTAACAATGTTTTTTCTTTTCTAACCTCTATGTTGATTGTGTATTCTGGAATTAACTGGAAAATGAGTTGCATGAATGATTTACAATGGAATTCAATCAATCTGATTATTTCTCTTTACTATTTTACTTGGCATTATTCAGAATACTAAGGTATGCTGAGCTGTGGTATATAGGTGAACAAATACTTGGTCAAGCATCTTGTGTTTAATACTACACAAGAGTTTGGATTGAAGAGGAAGTCATCAATGGTCAGAACATTGAGTGACCACTATTTAAACCTTAAATAGTGCACAGATTATAGATTGTACTGCACATGTTTGTGCAGAAATAGCTAGTATTTTTTTTACCTTAGAATATTTACCGTGATTTACTGTGTATGTCTAAAACAACTGTTTATTCCAAACATTAGCTCCTGCAGAAGAGGAAGCTACAGGTAAACTATTTGTTTTCCTTTAGTGCTAGTATTAAGCAAGTAGATATGCTTGACTTATTAATTCTAATGTTAATATTTATACCAATGATACTGTCATTTCCTGTATAGATGAAACAAAACCAAAGCCAAAGTGAGATTTATTTTATTATTACAATTTGAACTACTGCTTCACTTGTTTAAGTTGTGAGCTTTTGAAATTAAAACTTCATATTTCAAATCCCTTTTAGGATGTTTGTGCCAAATATTGCGGCTCCAAAGATCCCAGAAGGAGAAAAGGTGGACTTCGATGTAAGTGTTTCTTTGCACTTTATATCTAGATTTGAATCAAAAATATTTTTATTTCTCATTCCAGTCACATCTGACTCTTGGATGCTCTGTAGACTCAGTTACTGATCCACAGAGTTTCTTGGCAATATGTATTTTGCAGCATAGACTGCCAGGTTTTTCTCGAACCAATAGTGCTATAGGGAGCTTGGTATGGCAATTTTGTGGCATGTTTTTTAGAATGTTGGAGAAAAACAGAGTACCCAGAGCAACCCCACGCAGACATGGTGAAAACATGCAAACAGTCTACAGAAAGCCCCAGATTGTCTTAGTCTGAAATCAAACCTAGGGCTTGCTGTGAGGTGACAATGCTAACCAGTAAGCCATTGTGTCATATTTTTGCTAGTTAAATAATATAACGTAAAATGACCACTATCAGTAAGTGGGATATACAGCAAGTGAACATTTTAATTATTTTAATAATGTATGTATATAAGGATATAAGGATTTTGGGCCTTTCCGTATAACTATGTGGATTTCCTTTGGTTGCTCTGGTGTCCTACACAGACATGCCACCAGGCTAATTGGAGTTACTGAATTGTCCCATAGCTAGACACTAGCCACCACATTGTAGTGCCGGTCACAAGCTTGGAAAAATAGGGGGGCAGGGTGGCAGAATCAGTATATGATGAGTGTAAGATGAGCCAAGCAAGAGTGTAAGATGATTCAGAGCACGATTCTCCCAAACGGGAGCAACCGAATAACAAAGTAGAAAAAATAAGATTTTAAAGATTCAAGTGAGACTGACAGATAAGGAAAAATTTAGATGACTAGACAACTGGGATTTCTCCAAAATTGCAGCTCTTGTGGAATTTTCCTGATCTGCAGTGGTAAATATGCATCAAAAGTGTTACACTGACTAAACAACTGCAACCTGTCGACAGGATCATGGTCCATGATCATTGTTGCACATGTGAAGCAAATGCTGGCTTGTGTGGTCCAATCAAACAGACCAGCAACTTTAGCCGGAATTTATGATAGGTGCTTCAGTTTGTTAAGAAATATGAAGTTGGTCATAAAGTTATGCCTGTTGTGATATAAGTTTATGGCATAAAAAGTGTTCCTCAAACTTCACAGATATAGCTTGTGAAACTCTTTAATAGGACATTCACAGAAAGCGTCAGGAGAAGGATTTCGCTGAGCTGCAGTCCCTGATCGAGGCTCATTTCATCCAGAGGAAGAAGGATGAAGAGGAGCTCATTGCTCTGGTCAACAGGATTGTAAGTCACTATAAGTGTTGTACAAGTCCCACAGCAATTAAGTCCCGATTTATCATTCTAATTAGAAGCTAACTGCTCAACTGAACTGGCGCTGTGTGTAGGAAAAGCGTCGTGCTGAGAGAGCTGATCAGCACAGGATCCGTGCAGAGAAAGAAAAGGAAAGACAGGCCCGTCTGGCTGTGAGTGACTCCACTTCAGAGTAACTGTTTATAGGACAAAAGGACTAAAAGAGAGCCAACTTTGTAAATGGGCAAATTTACATATTGACTTTTCAGGAAGAGAAAGAAAGGAGAGAGCTAGAGGAACAGAGGAAGAAGTTGGATGAAGATGCCAAGAAAAAGAAAGCTCTCACCAACATGACACACCAGTACGGTGGAATCCAGCAAAAGGTTATATTCTAGATTCTCAATCCAACAATTATAATATGATGGTTCTTTAGAAGGTTATCAACTATTTCAAAAACATGGACACGGCACATATATAAACCACAGAAAAGCTCTGTAGGTATGAAGAGTTTATGTACCAGCTCATTCAAACATGTAATTCATTAGATTTTTTTAGAATGCCCACTAGATAAAGAGCAACCACAAATTAAAAAGATAGAGGCCACAATCTCTTGACCTGTTAGAATTAGGTACAATCTATCACAGTGAGCTGTTCAATCTACAAGTATATCAAGATTGATGTAACAGCATCTCTGAATTCAATATTGTTTCTTTTTGTTGTGATGCTCTTTTTCTTTGTACCATTTTAATGCTCTCAGACTTTTGGCTGAGCTACTGATGTTTCATGGCTTTCATATAATCAACACACAAAAAAAGCTTTTTCAGATGGCCTCAAGAGGTAAAAATTACATGGTTCTAAATACAGATCATAAGATCACTCAGACAAGACCAGTTACTTCTCCCAGAATCGATTTTAACAACAAAACAAAAAACATTGACCTAAGATCCCTTGTAAAAAAAAAAATCTTTAAAGGCTTTTTTGTTATTTTTAATTTAGCAGTTCAAAAATACAAATAACAAATTAAACAAATACAAAATAATTATTATAAGTATTATAATTATTAGCTTTAACAATTATTAATTTTAAAAAGTCCGTGCTGTAGGATGATCATAAGAGCAACTTCTTTAATGATCCCTGTCCATCAGTACATTGACTGGGTCGGGCTGATTAAATGTTTAACGAGACAAATGAGTCGAAGGCTGTCAAATCCTGTAAACTTGATGTTAAAAGTATTGCCAAAACATTATATATCTAACAGAGCATTTTTCTGTTACATTTTAGTCAGAATAACCTGTTTTATATCACCAATATTTTTATACAGGATGCCAATCCTTTGCAGGTGGTCAGCCACCCTATAGACAATCATGTTTGTAGTTAAATGCCAAACCAGCTGAAAGCACCGCTGGAGATTGGAACCTTGGGTAGCTGACTTGTGTAATTATTGGTCCACCAGAGCTCAGTAACAGTTTCCCCACCATTGTTACTAACGCCATGTAAAGTTCTTCTAATGTTTTGAGCAAACGTTCTTACTAAATCTTTGTATTTTGCTTTTAACATCATGTTTAACACTTCAGGTAACATTCATGACAGGAGACGGTCATTCATCACACAGGTAACAAACAAAACAAAGTTATAAATAATTTTTGATCTGTGGGAGGAAACTGGAGTTCCCAGAGTTCAGTATACCCACACAGAACAGGAAGAACATGTAAACAGAAAACCTTAGGTACTAGGCCTATGTGTCTACCTATGTGGGAATCGAACCCAGATGTTCGTAATGTTCTATAAACATGTCCAGACTTTTAAAAGGGAAACGTTCTGAGAATATAAAAAAATACTTAAATGGTGGTTAAAACGTATTTTTGTTAGCTGCTATCACTCTGATATAGAATTTCTATTTACATGATTATGGTTTTGAAAGAGAACAATGTTTAAAACATTAAATAAGTGATATACATCACTCATGTTTCCAATTTTAAAGTGTTTGTGAGTTAAATTGACAACACAGCGGATTATATTGTAAATAATAAATCGACAGTTTACAGTCGCTAGTTCGCCTCTTTTAAGATTACAGAATATCAGTTGGTTCTCATTTTGGGTGTATATCGCCCTCTAGTGTTTTGACGCCTCCGTGTCTCTGAAAGCCTAATGAAACCTTTGTGATGAGTAAATCAGTATGTTGCTTGGAAGTGTTGTACATAAAACAGAATCGTTTTCTACTATTGTAGTTCGCAGTACAATTAATATAAAGAAAAACTGCACATTTCACCTCCTAACTTCTAAAGTTTTTGAAATGACTGTGATATCAGATTTATTTTTGACTATTTATTTTTCTTGTTGTTGATAGTAGCCAAACCTAATCTTATTCTGGTTTTGTTTTTGACAGATGGATGGTCGTAAAGGGGCAAAGAAACAGACTGAGAGAGAGAAGAAGAAGAAGATCTTGGCTGAAAGGAGGAAACCACTCAACATCGACCATCTGTCTGAGGACAAACTGAAGTAAGTCATTGCTCTCTGACATTCAGTGCATCATAACGTCATTGCTCTCTGACATTCAGTGCATCATAACGTCATTTCTCTCTGACAATCAGTGCATCATAAAATAACGACTCCCTCTGAAAAAAAAACACCCTTACTGACATCAAGTGCTCTCAAATCACTTAGTTTGAGAATTTTCTTTTTACAGAGAGAAGGCCAGTGAGCTGTGGCAGTGGATGATGGAGCTGGAGGCTGAGAAGTTTGACCTCAGTGAGAAACTCAAGAGACAGAAGTACGATGTAAGTGCCCCAATAATCTTAACTGGCATGAGCTACATTAAAATGATACTTAAACCCAAACCATGATCAACATGATAAATCTTGACAAGTTTGAAGTGATATTACAGCCATGTGTCTGAATTAATTTAAAAAAAACATATATATTCAACATATACTGTATCTGAGGAATGTGTTGGAAACACAAACATGTTATCACATTTCACTGCACTGACAAAAGAACAATAAAAAATAGAAGACCCAAACTTCACTGGAGACAGTTATTAAAATCTGTCATTATAAAATTTAGTTAGCGAAAATACAATTATAATCAAAATGAGATAAAATAACAAACTAACATTAATAACTTGCCAGTCTAACATTACTCCTACAAAATTGATTTCACACTATGTCATAATTCTTGGACCATATTAAGTACCAGCACAGTCATTTTAGACTTGTTTATACAAGTTTGTACAAATATTTTCTCAAGTTCTTAACATGAACAACTCTTTAACCTTTTTTATTTGTATAAAATTTGTGTATTGATTAATAACATCGATCAGCTATTTGATGAGTAAAGTAGGTTTCGTCACTTATATTAGCATCTGATGGGAGTCTGCTGGTCTTTTTAGCTTTCACCACAACAGATCATGATCCATATTATTAATGTGGCAGGTTTTTTACATGGGATGCCCTTTCTGGTGCAGCACTCCTGTTTATCTAGGTTTGAGACTGATATTGCAATACACTGGCTTGTTTTAAATAAAGTAAAAATGTGCACCATGATTTCCACACAGCAAGATCTGCAGATCTGACTTATAATAAGCCGGCATGTGGAAGTACACTTTAATAAAAAAAAAAACATTTGGCATACACAAACATTTTTGATTTCAAATAAGACCTGAATATGCTCATGACGTCACATAATAAGACAGCAATTAAAAAATGAAAAAAGCACCAGTCTAAAATTGTCAATTACTTGCAGATCACTCTTCTCCAGTCCCGAATCAGTGACCAGCAAAAGTTGTAAGTAACTGGTTGTGAGAAAGGTGACCTCTCTATTGTGTAGCTTGCTGTCAGTAGCTAGTAGACTAGACTTGTCATGGGTCGGGAGGTTTGCTCGTATGCTCAGTTGGGGCTGCAGGTCAAAGGCAGGTGACTGGCAGGGTTTGGTCTGAGGCTGCTTCTCATATGGACAATCCTGGATCCACATGATTCCACTTCTCTGCACTTAGCAATGTTTGTTTTTGTGCTTAGCAACGCTTCCATATGTCTTCCTTACAGATCACTCAGCTTCTGGCTCGAGTCAAGGATCACCAGAGGTAAGTCTACTGTGCCACCCTGGTCACTTTCTCCTAGTGCCAAAGGGTCATGGACTGGCAGAAATGTTCTTGTCTTTTCTAGTAAACACTGTTTGGACAGAGGTAATGAGTTCAATGATTAAAATATGTGTTTTAGCTATATCAATTGCTAATAAGAGTAATAAATGAAGTTTATAAAATATTATATGATTTGATAAAAAAAAAAACATAGTAGAGACAGTTATCTTCTGTTCCAGCATGTTTTTCTGCAGTGCATTACACACGCGCTAGGAAGCTTTTAAAAACCATTGGTCTGTATAGAACCCTGATGACACTAAACTGCTTTTTAAGATTTTCATGTTCATATCTTGTAAAGACGAACTGTGACAGCTAGGACAAGTGGCTGTTGTTATAGTTGAATAGATTACATAGACTACATAATACACTTGATGGACCATAACCTACCTAGAATACACTTGATGGACCATAATCTTTATTCTTAGATACTAGTCGACTAGTAGAAATCTTGGATGCATGAGAGTGATAGATATTAAAGATCCTGAAATTAGATCCTACTAAGTCCAGTTTAGTGGCTCCTTCACCTGGCATGTTGTGTTTACACATGTAGATAGGGACAGCACATACTTGGTAAGTGTAGCTATTGTATTTGTTGTTTAGTCAGAGGTGGGGATCCTTCCAGTCAAACGGTAAGTTGGTAAAGTGCATTTAATTAAAATAAAAACAGAAAGCAGCCATTCAGATTAAACATATAACACAATTTATGTGTACCACTGTTTAAATGGAATAGCAAATCGCTGCAGTATATTCACTAAACCAAATGCTACAACATGCTACAACAATGAAACCACAAACACATGTGCGATTAAGAACATTTTCCCTGGCAAACTTTTAGGTAGTTTGTAAAACAAGCAATGTGTTAAAGAGTAAAAATAATAAATGTGTACATGAATGGCCCTTTCTGTTGTGATATGCTACTTCTTGTAAGCCACGGTGGAACTAGATTGTACAAATGCATTATTTATGTTGCTTGGGTCTTGTAAAAAATCATGGACAAGATATGGATCTCATGAATGGCAGGTTCTGATGACCCATGTGCAATAAACACTAACACTTTAGTTTTTGTCTTTTAATTTTTTTTTTTTTTTTTTTTTGGGGGGGAATATTAATCTGTATAAATAAAGTAAATTAACTGTGACTATTTTCTTTCAGTGCCAAAGGCCGTGGCAAGGGCAAGATGGGCGGCAGGCTGAGATAAACACACATCCACCCAATCTGTATTATCTAAAGACATTTAAATATCATTACATATATCTGTATTGTTTGATTGTATGTGTAGAACATAAAAATTTTTGTTGTTGGCTTTGTTGTGGAATTTTTTCATTCTTATTTTGCCCATGTCGCAGTTAATAAACTGATATAATTAACTGCCCATGTCACATTTAATATACTTTTAGATTACTAGTATGACATTTTCATCATGATTTTTATATATGATGATAATATAATTTTAGCACTGGGTCATACTTTTAAAAACTGTTTGGATTTGTTTTAATAATGCATCTGTGAGCAGTCCAGCAAAAGGTACCACAATAACCTACACATATTAACTCAAATCTAGCAATAGTGTACCTCATCATTTCACTTTTTTTAAGTGAGCGATAAGATAATCACCAGTGCTGCAACACTATGATGTCTGATCTGGTACTTGTACTTAACTTGTAACAAAATGACTACATTCAAGTCAAATTCAAAACGTTCTTTTCCATAAACTTTACATGTCCATACTATATCCATCCATCCATCGTCTGGTTTTCCCACAGCTTAATCATTCCAAGGTCATGATAGGACACATCTACACCGACGACTACACCAAAACACTTGAACAGTTCGCCGGGCTGTTGCAGAATACAGAGGCATAATATTCAAGTCATATGTACAGCATAAACAGGTAGATATACCGTACAATAAAATTCTTACTTTGTCTTAAATACACTTAAAAATAATTAAAAATAAAAAAATAGAAAAAAAACTTACAAAATATATAAATATGATTATATAAGCTTTAAAATATAAACTATAGGAAGAGGGTAAAAAATATGTACTAAGTATTAAAACAGTATAACAGTTAAAATATGCACATGTGCTGGTATGACAAATAAAATAATAATTTAAATACAGTATTTTTAAATAATTAAAAGCTTTTCCAATCTAAATAAAATCAATATTTAAAGCAGAAAAACAGGTGACATTTATTTTCTTTATTTTTGCCAAATTTATTTCTAATATTATTCGACAAGCCTACATGTTTTCTGGGATGTAAGTTGTACAATTTACTATTCATTTAAAAATGAAAAATAAAATTAATACAATGTGTAGTTATTATATATCCCAGTAAAAGCAAGTCACCGGAGCAGCTGCAGTACATTTTTTTGCCACTTAGAGTCGCTGTTTTAATTTCCATCGTCTATAATTGAAAAAAAAATAAATTACACTTAAAACTAATTAAAACACTATTTTAAGACACAAATAAACATTGACGTTTAACATTATAACATTGGTAATGAATGATGCGCTTACGGGAGCAATAATAAGGCGAATCTAGGAATGTTTTGTGCTTAATTTGTTTGTATGTACGAAATGTGGAGCAAAATAAAACGTTTTTAATGTTAATTTTATACATTGACCTTTTTTCTATAGTGTATATTAAATTTCAGATACAGTTGTATTATTTTAGTAGTAGTGTAGTATGTTTGACTGATGTAGACATATGTCAATATGTATTTAAAACATTTTAAATGAAAAAAATTTAAACTTTTAAATTGAAGTACCATGATTATTGTATCGTTTAATTTTGATTTCCCCACACGATGTAAAAATATGGCAAAGATTACAGCAAAATTATGCTTAAGCGTGTCATTAGTTACAGTAAAATAAAATAAATCTGACAAGTCTGGGCTTTCCGGAATAGGAAAAACTGAGCATCAAGTTAAAAGGACGACGGTAACAACAGATAACCCGATTCCTAAATCATCTGTGGTAGTTGTGTAGTAGTTGGAAATGATGTAGAGATCAGTGAATCTGCACTCCCTCCATGCCGTCCTGCACTGACACGTCACTTCTAACTTCGAAGACGGAAACACTGGAGACTGAGCAGCTAGAATCCGTTCATCACTGAACCCGGGATAATTCAATAATATGGGTATATTTTTATTGCTTAATCATTTATACAAAATTATCATGTTATTTAATGTTTAGTGACGTTTTGTGTTTAACAAGGTTTGATGCTAACCAACGTGTGTGTGTGTGTGTGTGTGATGCTAGCGGGTTTGCTAGCATCTGTTATGTAAATAGTTTTCAGCTCTAAGAAACTAATTAATATCATATTAACTAATGCTTAGTTAATTACTGTAAACCCTGTTATTTATATAGTTTAAGAAAGGTTTTACAATTCATAACTGCTTAAGCAAGTGTGTATGATAAATGATCATATAAAACTACTAACTTACAGCTTATTTATCATTAATAACAAATATGGAATCATTTACTTATCATTTACTAACTTTACCAAATCATCTCAATAACATTTATAAATTGGACTGACATTGGAATTAACTTGACATGTGTGTCAACTATGTAATGGGGAAAAAAGAATAAATATGTTTGTAATTAAATAATTATAAGTTAAATAATTTAAACTGAAATTACAATAAGCGTTTAAAATAACCAACGATTAATTATACGAATGATTATTGTAGTTATTAAAACAATTATAAATATCACACCTTCTATAGTATTCAGCAACGCGTGTAATTCAACATGTTCCTCAGATCATTTAGCATCTCATTATAATATTAAAAAGATTCTTAGTTCTCATAGAGCACATCAACATGTTAATGTGTAAATCTGATCCTTTTCGTCATCAGGACCAAAACAGTATATATTATATATATATTAGTGGTGGGACTCGATTAAAAATTTTAATTGAGTTAATTATTGGGTCTGTAATTAATTAATCGCAATTATTTTGCTACTAAAATGTTGAATGAATGCACGTATATTCTTAACAACAAAC
>JAOTRQ010000009.1:810059-829639 GCA_028565875.1 Hoplisoma paleatum | reverse complement strand
CAGTAGTATAACAGCTCCAGTAGCAAGTAAAGTAAAGCAAGTAAAATCTATTAACTTACTGCCTTGTCTGCCCTGATCTCATCTTCCTTAACCTTCGACCCTCTCAATTCTCTCTCACTCTCCCAATGTATATGTAGCTCTGTCTTTCTCTGTTGTTCTGTCTGTCTCTTACGGCTCACGTCCCTCTCTTGCTTGTGTTCCTACAGAGTGCCTTTGTTGATAGCTTGGAAGGAGACAGTCCCTTTGCCAGGAAGCAGGTTTTTACCCAGATGCCCTTTTTGTGTGCATTCTCCTTGTGTTGGGCTGTTGCACCCCTCCACGTTCAACCCTCTGTACACTGCAGTTCACTCTGATCAGAGGTCTTCAGTGCTAAAAGCTTTTAGCATTAAGGCTTAAGGCTGGCTAGAATCATACTGGCTGTAGTGTGTAGAATGCACTAGACACTAGACATCACTCCTGCTGTCTGTCTCTCTTTCTCATTCAGGACAGTTTATAATGATTGTTTATAAAACATGTATGAGCTTTACTTTCCTATTCCAATTAAAGATATTTTTAATAGTTGATTAATATTTATTAATTAGTATTATTAAAGTAACACTTAAATTAGATTTTCTTTTGATGCATGGATCAGTTTAACTAAAAAGATCTAACAAATAGAAATAATCATAATTTAATTTGTATCTTTGCATATACTCGATACCAAAATCTGAAAATCTGTTTTGCTACTGGCTTAGTCAGCCTGTCAACAGACACAATTGACCACGTTTGAGTGATAGTAGTTCAGATGGCAGTCATTGCAAAGAATGATTATTATAAAATATGTGGAAGAACCCTCAAAGTTTGGGATTGTAGAATACATTACATACAGCGATCTCTATTAGAGTTGCATTTTACATTGTACTGACATCAGACTAATAAAATGTTTAAGTGGCGGCTAAAGAAATGTGAATGAGCAAGTTATATACTGGAAAATTGAACAGACACTAATATGTGACATATTCAGAACCTTACGTAATAACAAATGCATTTCATATTCATATCCCCAGCAGATAGCAGCATGTGAATTCACTATTAGTAGTTTAGTGAGAATTAACAAAAATGGCTCATTTTCATTGTCAAGTAAAAGCTTACACTTGTTTTACAAATTAATATTACGATATTTTCTTTCTTATTCACTTCCTCTGGTCCTTTTCCACTCTGTCTCTTTCATTTTGTGTTTACATCTTCACCTAGGCATTAAAAGCTCCTTTAAACACTACCGGTCACGCACTGGCAGAATAGCTGGCAGAATGGCTTTTGTCATAGACAGCAGCTGGTCATAGCTGATTCATTACCTACACACAGCTACAGCACACACATAAGCACATACAAGCATCCATACATTACATGAAAAAAATGAGCCCACATACACGTTCTTCTAATGCAACCCATGCCTGATGCTTGCTCTGGAATTTGCCATTCATTCATTTAAACAGCACTAGAGATACAGAAATGTTGACTTGTTCATGTCTGCTGAATGAAACATGCACAACTGGAATGCACAAGATTTGGTGTGGTATTATTTATAAAGTGTGTTGGGCCAGTGGAGAGGTAAGTTTGTGAGAGATTATAGTCCAGTTGGGGAAGCATCAAGACAAAAATGACTGTTGAAAGATAACCAATGGTATTGTGGAGTCGTTTCGTGATGATGACAGGACCGTACCTGACCGTGTCACCATGATGATGAATCTCTCAGTGTGTGTGTGATACAGTGTATCTGTAACTTCTATTTTTTCTAGCGCAACCTTTCTATTAACCATAATACAAACTATTATGCAGCGATTAGGTATAAGATGATATTGTATCTCCCACCCACCATCTAGTACTGTGATACACTGTGTACATTGTACTCATTGCATCATTATTAATATGCCTCAGTCAATGCCAACCCCACTCTTATTGAATAGAATGAAGCTCACTTATTTCCTTTCTGACACATGGGTAGCAGGCATTTGCATTTTTGGAAATTCATTTAGGCATGTCTGCATGCAAATCGGCACTGTGTATGGAGACAGACACCCTAATCAATGCACTTTCTACCTCATCTCTATAATGTTTCTATAAATCATTAATCTTTAATCACTTCTCACCTTTTCTGAGAGAATGAGCATCATGGTGTACACAGATCATTCCGCGGGGTATTATTATTTGTGTTTTTTATTTATGACTCAACTTTTATTTTCTGCAGCCTCTAGTCAAGCAGGACAGCTTAGACACATACAATGAACGAGATCCCTTTAAGAACGATGATGCTCGGGACGAGGAAGATGACGTCGAGGATGTGGACAGCGGAATCGAGGGTGAGGTCGACCCTCTGGATCGCGATGTTATAATCCAGCCACCTCCACCTCCACCTCCTCTGCGTCCACCAGCGGACAGAGTAACTTTCCCTAAAGGCCTGCCATGGGCTCCTAAAGTCAGGTAATAAAGGAGCAACGGCATGTGGGAAACTTTTTAGCTTTCCACAAGATTCTTAAAGCATGCTTGTGTGATGGCATTAAAAGATATACTTCTATGCTTAGGCATTCATTTGGTATGGTCAGGTCAGTCCAGTTTATTGAAGATACTGAAATAGTTCAGGTGTTTATTATATTTACCCACATATACCCACCTAAATGGCACAAATAGGATTAAGCAATGGTCAAACTGCATTATGGATGTTTGGACAAACCCATCTTCACTGTATATGGAGAGACACACCCTGGTCAATGCAATTTTTACTTGATCATTAATTTTGGGTCATTTAAAAAATGTTAGCTAATTCAATTCGAGATGTAATGATTCACTCTGATTCTTCTGATTTCTTATAAAAAAGTGTACTATACTACAAATACTAGTTTCAAAATGGATGTATAGTGTTTGTGCCAGCGGGACCTGATGTTTAAAATAAATATTGATTGAAGAGAATCATTCATATCGAATAAATCACTACATCCGCATTTTCTATTTATGCATAGTTTGGCATCGATCCAAGTGCAAAAATTCACGAAGCTGAATCAGTGAATCTGGACACAGTTTTGCTATAGATATATTTGAGATATGAGATATATATTTCATCACTCATCCAAGTGACCTCAGTCTGAGCTGATATTGATGAACTCAGACTTATATACAGCCGATATGCCTAACAACCAATCAAGGCCCGTTTTATAATTCAAATCATATTAGCAAATAAATACAATAAATACGTTTGATTTTTACATATGATTGTGGTATGCTCCTATGACAGCATTGTAAGATGGTGAGTGATCTAAACTTTTATCCTATAATATAGTCGTCTCTGCTTGTTACATAAATCTATCTTGCTTATTGCCTTTCTAGCTATAAATCGCCTCAATCCATGGGAAATAGTTTGCATGTCTTGAGTTTTTTCATACAAACTTAGATTTGTGTACAGTGTCTAACATATAGATTCTTTTCATATAGATAGCTCCTGCACTTTTTCAGATTTGGAACCGAGCATCCTTGGTGCGTTCTGCACCTGTGACTTGAATAATGCATGAGTGTTGGGGCTGAAAATTACAAAGGCAGACCGAGATACAGATAACATGCGATATGTGGAGCAGCTGTTGTTTAAATGCAGTCTGGGTTTTAATTAACATTTATGCTTACTGATGTTGCCTGTGAGAACTATGCACACAGAAACAGGAAAATACTCCATAAAAATACAAAAAAGCTCGATGGGCTCTGCGTCCTTATAAATGACTTATTTGTATATTTATTTGTTTTACAATTCAGCTTACATTCAGGATATTTTCAGATTCAAATACACACGATTCAGTTTAAGTTTAATGTCAAGCAAAGTCAGTCTGTGAGAAGAAACTCACCTAGAGGAAAACTTCTGTCTGAATAATATAAGTAAACATGTTGGGTAAACAAGCATTATTAAATTGCAATCTGAGTCTGGTATGTGCTTTGCTGTATTTATTTTGAGTCACTCTATCGTATTGTTTTGTATTGTGGATGCTTGTATTGTTGTTCATTTTTGTTGAAATGTATCTCTTTACCTTGATTTCTATTTAATCACTGTGATTGTTTACTTTCATTGTGACTTAATGGGTAGCCTTGCTGCCTCACAGCAAGAAAGTCCTGGGTTATATTTCCTGGTAGGGCAGTCCAGGTCCTTTCTATGTGGAGTTCACATGTTTTCCTCGTGTCTTGTGGGGTTCCTCCAGATCCTCCTACAGTCCAAATACGTTCAAGTGGGGTAAATTGGAGAAACAAGATTTTCGTTGAACATGTCTGAACATTCTAAGTTCAATTGATGCATTGCCTCTACTCTTATGATCGTAACCAAAGTGGAAAACATGTCATTGACATAAAAAGTGTAGCCTGTAACGTTACATTTACACATCGAATATTTAGCTTACAGTTAAAGTTACAGCTTATAGTTCAAGCAATGAAGGTTAATGGCCTTGCTCAACCGGCGTCATTTGGATCACTTGTCCTGTTCCTTAACCACTTGGCAAGAACTGGCCCCGGAACCTTGTTCTGTATAGGGTCTGTATAATACTAACCTCTGCTCTTTTTTTGCAGAGAGAAAGACATTGAGCACTTTCTGGAGAACAGCAGGAACAAGTTTATCGGCTTCACTCTGGGAAGGTATGTCCAGGGTCAAAAGCATTCAAACTCAGCTTACCTTCTGCTTTAAACAGGACCTGTTAATAGATTAGAATGTGTAGAATATAGCCTCTCAGTTCAAATGTAACCTGGCTATTCAGTAGAATGGATTTACAGAACACCTGTTCACATCTGGATTATATAGTCAAAATAATTCGGCTCGGGTGGCATTTGAAAAGGTGTGAATAAATTAGAAACTAGAAAATCCAAACCATTCATTGCTGTGCCTTAAAAAGTTATATGAAATAAATCTGTGGTGGATCGTGCATTTTACACATACCATAGTTCCTGAATAAATCCACCTCTCAATAGCACCATTATGGCTACTATTTTACCTATAATACCATAAAGAAATGCAATATAACTAGTTGCTGTGCCACAAAAAACTGATTAGCCACTATAAAGCAATAAATGACTTTTACTTAAAAACATAATCTGCACAAAATCTTTTCTACTTTCAGAGGAAAAGTGTACAGTTTAGGACTACAACTACAGAATAACGTTCCTTTGATCATCCAATCAGATTAGTGAAAATGCCAACATGATTGCACACATGCTAGATGGCGCTAACTTGAAATATGATTGGTTAAAAGTAATAGTAGTTTAGATTGCTGAGCCTGCAATAATAATTCTTCTCATGTAAGCAGTTTTCTCTGACAGCGGCGACGCATGATGGCTGAAATTTGATAGGATAAACACTGTATTAGAAATAACCACGACTGGAAGCAGCACAATCAACAAAGAAGCTTTAAAAGAAGGACAACTGATTATTTAGAATTATTTTATGCGTTTCATAGAAAAATTTATTAAAACATAAGTCTAACATGTTCCAACATACATGGTTTGATCATTTCGGTGTGAAAATAATCCAGTAGCCTGTCTAGAATCATGACATCAGTTTTTTTAGGTTTTATTTGTTACAAATTTGGTTTCATAAATGCATCAACATGCTCCATGATTTTGTGGCTGTTTGATCCATAGCTGGGAGATTTAAGATGAAATTCATTACTATATAAAGTATTGACTGTGTAAAGTAACATATATAATGTGGCTAAATCAATTTCCAACACTGTATTGTATTTAGCCATTATTGAAGGTTTTTAACCTAATTGTATTCGCTGTAAAAAGATGGATATAGATTTCACTAATCTATAGAAGTGATGGCTTTAATGGTTAAGGTAGAGAACAGAAAGTTGAAGTTTTAAGCTCTACAACCACCAAGTTACCATTGTTAGGCCCCTGAGCAAGGCTCTTAATTTCTTTAAAAGTGGTGTTTGGTTGTAATTGTCAATAAGTCACTTCTCACAGCCATCTGCTAAATATTGAATATGTAAATGTGATCCAGCTTCTTTGTGTACTATTACAGTGATATAGACACACTTGTTGGGCTGCCCAGACCCATTCATGAGAGTGTGAAGACTCTAAAACAGGTGAGAAATCATATTAGCTTTAAAATATTATTCAGTTCTAGTCAGGTTTTCTCCAGTTCTGTTCATTTACACGAGAAATTTTGCAACCAATCATTTTTAGTCTTAAATGTTCATGAACACTGGATGGAGGACCAAATTCACTGTGATCACAGCCATTCTCAAACATTGTTTTTTCCTGTTATATCAACAACAACTTTGAACACCGACGCAGAAATAGTAGAACGTTATTGAGCATCACAGATATTTTAAGCATGTCTAAATACAGGGATATATTTTGGATATACTGTACCAGTTAAAGCACAATATTAATCTTTGTTGTTTTATTTTTTACATTGTAGATCAATACTGAACACATGTAGCATTATGCTGTGAACTGAACATTTTTATACGCTTTAATGAGTGACAGTCCTGAATAAGTTGCTGGATTCTCTGAGCACTTTTTTACTGATTTACCTTACTTACTCGACTCATTCCAGGGCCTAACCCATCCGAATTTCAGATTATGGAGGTCAGGTCATCTGATGCAGCAATCCATAAAAATGCTGATTCCATGTACAATGTAGAAAATACTAATAATAAATACATTAAAAAAACATTGAATAAGAACCAATGTGTATTTTGTGATTAGAATCTTGAAACAGCCTGAAGTTTAAACGGACCCCATTTAAAGTAAATCAACATATTTTATTATGCCTCAGACATCACGGTCAAAATGACAAATGGCACTCCAAAAAATGCTAGTTGTATATTAATCTTTTTTTTCAGTCACGCTTGACAGTATTTCTTTCTTTGGTTACTACGGCAGTGGTTTTGCATTTATTTTTGCCCCTGACTTTTGCAGCACAAGTACGTCTCTATCGCAGAGGTGCAGGTTAAAAGAGAAGAGGAACTGCAGCTGTGCCCCATGACCATGGTGAGCTTTCAGACATGATGCACGCGAATTGACATCTGTTTATCTGTGCTTTTTATCTGTGCTATTTTTTCTCTATCATTGTTTAATCTCTCTTTGTTTGGTCAGGGGGAGGAGGATGTGGAAGAAACACAAGCAGAAATCCTGTATATGGGAATGCTCCCGAGTCTTTCACAATATGTGGTAAACATTTTCTATTTAATGTACTATGAAGAATACACCATCACTAAAACTAAATGAATAAAACTTCAGATAAAAAAAAACGTGTTCATTTTTCTATTTAAAAACCACCCATTCATCATTACGGATTCATAATTATTTGAGTAGCACTTTAATAATTAGAGTAGCACTGTTTCCTTACGAGAAGAAGGTCCTGGGCAAGATTTTCAGATGTAGCGGTCAGATGAGCAGTGAGGATTTGATGGCTAGGGCTTTGGACTAGAGAGCAGAAGGTCACTGGTTAATTCCCCACTATCACCAAATTGCAGCTGTGGGGCCCCAGAGCAAAGTCGTTAACTTTTATCGGCTCAAAGATTGTGCACACGTGTAATTGTGAGTCACTTTGGATCAATGTATCTGCTAAATACTGAAAGTGTAAATGATCTGTAGCTTCCCTTAAAATGTGAAAAATTACAATGTACAGTTACTGTGTCAAAGACAAGTTCATTCAGAATCAGTTAATGTTAATTTCTCTCACATTCTTCTCAATGCATTTGCCGGTAGAAGTTGAGCGTCTATTCACTTCAACGGGACTTTATGCAACATTTGTTTTCATTGCTTTGAAACTCACTGGCATCTCTAGGGGTGAATATCGGCTATTTTGAGATCTGCACCAGCACTTTATCTCTGGTATGAATGAGCTTCCAGTTGAACAACCAGCAACAGCCACTGAACCCTGAGCAACATTTACAACATTTTACAACGTTTTTCTTTTAAAGATCGCTCTTCTGAAACTTCTTCTGGCTGCAGCTCCAACTTCTAAAGCCAAGACGGACTCTATCAACATCCTGGCTGATGTTCTTCCTGAAGAGATGCCGTAAGCGCGCACACATGCACGCACACATGCACGCACGCACGGAACAATTTTTTTAATTCTTATGTATGTGTGTGTGTGTGTGAAACAGAATCACTGTACTGCAGAGTATGAAGTTGGGAATTGATGTGAACAGACATAAGGAGATCATTGTAAAAGCTATCTCTGCTCTTCTGCTGCTGCTTCTCAAACATTTTAAACTCAATCATATTTACCAGGTGAGAATTATGACTTCTGTTTGTTGGTTTTGTTTTGCAAAACAAAGATCAATTCGAGTTTTAAAAGGTGTTAGTAGTTAGTTTATGTAACTCATGGTAGTTAACATTTGTGAGGAATGAATGTGATTAAGCATGAATTTCTGGTTTAGAGTAAATGTCCTGGTACCAAAATATTGGAATTTAAAAGATAAACTTTAAGTAAACGTTTTTTTTTACTGAATTTACTAAACAAATGAAACAACATTATAAAGAAAGATCCAATGTCCTAAGTCCACATGAGTGACTTAACTCGTAACTTTCCTCATAATGACAAGTTTTAACGACACCCCTATACCCCTAAGGATGAGTATGTTTGTACTTCCAGTATTTCAATAAAAATGTGATTTGACTAGTATTAGAAAAGGTTCTGGTGAAACCTGCTTGAAAAATGTTTACGAGTCATGTTATATCTGACCAAACTATCATAAACTATGGTAAAAGTTGTTTATCACTCGTGGAGGTTAATTTTTTTTTAATGCAAATACGTTACACGGTAGCTTTAGTAACATTTAAATGGTTTGCTCTGGTAATCAGGTAGAGGTTCGGGAGAGGTTAAGGTAGAGATGCATGAGACAAATACTTTATATACGAGACAAAGGGGTTAAATATTGCAGTACAGCTTTAAGTGAGTAGATTTGCTAGAAGCCCTTAATTCACACACACTGCAGAGATGCTGCCACATGATGCTGAACGGCTTAGATTTAAGTGCCACATTAGTCTGATAAAGACATTGAAGTATCTTCTCTGCTGCAAAGTGTGTAAGCACAGATAATTAAAGCACTGTGAATTCTAAAAGCAAAACAGAACTGAACACAGTGTTCCGAGCTCTGAGTCGTCATTGCGGTTCAGTCTAATCCTGTCAGATGTGCCAGACGGTCTCATTTTGATCATGAGTCTGGCAGTGACTCTGTTTTTGCTCATGCCCCCTGCTGGTAAGAAATAGAAGAGACTGCTGAGTTTGTGGTGATGCTGCACTTAATGCAGTGCTGCAGTGTTTGATAGTCACCATGTAGTGCTTGCAATGCTTCACACATCACCTTAGTAGACCTAATTTTGCTGTCTTGTTTATTTAGCGTAAGTGCGGTAAATAAGTAGTAAATAAATGTGTAATATCTGATCTAATGACAGTGCATTTTACATTCCTATTCTGTGCAGTTTGAGTATGTATCCCAGCATCTGGTGTTCGCCAACTGTATCCCTCTCATCCTCAAATTCTTCAACCAGAACATCATGTCTTACATTAGTGCCAAAAACAGGTAATGCTAATTCAGGTTATTAATCACCATGAACTTATTTTATATGCACATACATTCTGAAATGTAAAATGTCATTTGGGCTGCACCGTGTTTTCTCACTACAGCATCTGTGTGTTGGATTTTCCTCACTTCGTGGTCCATGAGATGCCTGAACTGACGGCTGAAAGTCTGGTAATTTCAACATCCTGCCGTACCTGTGCTCGACTAAAACAGCTAGAAATGTGTGTAAAATGTTTAGATCACTGGTGTCAAACCGGATCCACAAATGGCCAGTGAGGCTGTTGTTCCAACCAGCCCAGGAGGTCACATGATCAGCTGTCCGAACACCACAGAGAACAGAATTATTTAAACCATCATGTTTAAACTCATGCATTTGGCTAAGCTAAGACCTTAATGTCTTAAGTTCATATATTTAGCTTGTAAACATTTGTAAATGTTTTGTGTCACCATGCAATAAAACTAAAGTTTGGCTAGAAAACATTCAGAATACAGTTCTACTAATTCTCATCATTAGGGTTTTCTTGCTTTTGCCAAACCGTTTCGGGTCTTGTTCAGACTGTTGAGTGTGAGATAGATACTAGACAGATACTACTTCTATATTTGCCTCTATTTAAATTAATAAGTTTTACTTTCATACCTGTAAAACCCAAACATGTTAAATTGTTCACAAATACAAAATGTAATAACTTAATATCCATGTTTAAAAAGTACTTTGGGAGTTGTCTGACCACAAACCAAAACAAAATCCTGAACACAAAAGAGCTCTGTTGTTTTTAACATAAGCAAATTATAGTAGAGCAAATTGTAATCATATTTATGATGCGCCATCTGTAATTTAAATAAGAAGGATGTTATGTACACTAACCTTTTGTTGTTATTCATTTACTCATAATCTAGAATGGTATGAAATGCCGAGTTGTCTGTGAACTTGTTAACAGGAAGCTGGGGACAATAATCAGTTCTGCTGGCGAAATTTGTTCTCCTGCATCAACCTGCTGCGAATTCTTAACAAACTCACCAAATGGAAACACTCCAGAACTATGGTGAGCGAATAAAATGGTTAAATAACTTTTTAAGCAGATAAAATGTTACTCCATGTATTCTGAATGAGAGTTTGACTGGTTGTTTCCTGTAAGATGTTGGTGGTGTTTAAGTCTGCACCGATCCTGAAGAGAGCGCTGAAAGTTAAGCAGGCCATGATGCAGCTTTATGTCCTAAAGCTTTTAAAGATGCAGACCAAGTATTTGGGTCGCCAATGGAGGAAGAGTAACATGAAGACGATGTCAGCCATCTACCAGAAAGTCAGGCATCGACTTAATGATGACTGGGCTTATGGGAACGGTATGGACCATAGCACTGGCATTTCTTTCCTCAATTACATACAAACTATACACATACGTTTTGAATATTTCCTGAATAGTGTTGGCTTGTATCGGGTCTCATAAATCAGTGCCCTATAGGCTCTACTGGCTACTCGACTGCGTCTGAACAAGAACAAAGCTGAGCAGGGTGTGGCTGTGCTTGCACCGAGCTGAACACAAGAGCACATTCACCTTCTAATATTTAAGATAATTTAAAATGTTTTTCGTTGTGGATCAAACATCACACACACTACATATCTATCCATAAGACCAGTCAAGACAAGCATGCAAGCGTGTTCTTGTGTCTGCTTGGGTTTTCTCCCACAGTCCAAAAACATACAAGCGAAGTGAATTGGATATACAAAGTTACCATGGCTATGTTTGATAGAAACTTGTATACTGATAAATCTTGTGTTCTGGATAACTGCTGTGTGTCTGTCCAAAAGTATGTAACCAAAAGTGTAAAACTCCTAAGAAACAGAACACCTTAATAATCTTTTCCTCTTCATTTCGCTCCTCTGGTGGACGCCCACGTTACAATTATTTTTTATTATATATTATGAACGTTGCGTGCTCAGTATCATTATTGATCAGTTTAGTCATGTGTAGCGCAACAAAGAAGTCTTAAATGGATAGAAACGACCAAATTAGTAGGGCAGTGGTGGTTAGAGTACTGGGTTTGATGTCAGAAGATTGCCGACTTAAACCCCACTACCTCCGAACGCCATTGTTGGGCCCTTAATCCTCAATTGCCATTATCAACATACGTCGCCTTGGATAAAGGGGTCTGCTGAATGCTGAAAATGTATTAAAATTCAAAATTCAAATTTTATTTGTCATTACACATATACAGATGTTCAGTACAACAAAATGTTTCTCTTCGCATATCCCAACTTGTTTTGAAGTTGGGGTCAGAGCGCAGGGTCAGCCAACATACAGCACCCCTGGAGCAGACAGGGTTAAGGGTCTTGCTCCTAACCTCCTAACCCCTAACCTTTGGGTTCACAGCCCAACGCTGTCCCAATGACCGTGGACAGGAAAAGGTTTTTAAAGAAACGATGAATTTCTCTATCCAAAGATGGAAAAATCTATGAAATAATTTCATTGTCTGTTTGAATTACGGTTGATATGGTGGATGGATGAAATTTCTAAAATAAAACAATTTGAGGAATCAATGTCCTGAAGCCATGTTAATGTCATGTGGTACAAAATATAAGCAATGCATACTAATCCCCTAAGCAGTGTCTTAATAAAACCAATCATACACTAAAAGGTTTTAAAATTCCTCTGCAGTGATGTCACATTCATTTTTATAATTTCTGTTCTTCTTCTTATCTGTCAGATATTGATGCAAGGCCGTGGGACTTCCAGGCAGAGGAGTGTGCTTTGCGTGAATGCATAGAGAAGTTTAATACACGACGATATGATAAGAACTTGAATAATGAGTTTGTGCCGGTGGATAACTGCCTGCAGAGTGTGCTGGGTCAGCGTGTCGAGCTGCCGGAGGACTTTCACTACAGTTACGAGATGTGGCTAGAGAGAGAGGTCTTCTCACAACCTATTCAGTGGGAAGGTCTGCTGGAAGCTCAGTGATACTTTACGGACTCCTGAACAACACTAAAGCTACCTATTATGGGTTCACAATAATCCTACATGCACAATCGCACACATGCATGTATAGACTTGTGATCTGTATATTTTATTGACATTATGCCTGTGAATAGATGTTCCAACACTAAGGAAAGGTGTTTGTGGTGAGACAATCTTTTATTTCTGGAACACTACATGTCATCTGTGTTAGTCTCGCAGACACGGCCATTATCTCTAACATGACAGTGGGCTATAGACGTACTATAAATAAGTATAGACAATGCTCAGATTTTCTACACCTAGTTTTTATAAACTATAACACCAGCACAACATCAAAATGTTTACAACTACGTATTCTTCTGAGCTCCAACAGAAATGCTAACTTTCAGATATCCTTGTTGGCAGTTTATGTAGCGTATCTAGTGGAGGTCAGAAATCTTGTGAAAATGTTTTGATTTTGCATTTTCCTGAGGAATTTATAAATGGCACAATAACATTTTAAGCATGTTTAAACGCATGTTTATTATTTATTATTTTGTATGTTCCAGTTTGGCTGGACTGATGCAAGGGCACTTGTTGGGGGGGGGGGGTCCGCAAATGTGTCCTCAAAAAGCTCAATGGTGTCCTGTTCGGGGCATTTTACAGATTCATTAGAACTTTGGGCTCTTACTGTGTTTACTCTGATTGCATGATCAACAGAACCATATCATCATACAGTGTAAGCACTGATCAGCAATAAGAAGCTGCTCCCACCAAGGGTGATCTACAGTTACACCCAAAGTGACCTCTAGAACCATTTATTCATTCTGTGTGGCCTAGAGGGCTTGGAGGACCACGGCACTCAAGGTATGATTTGGATAACAGTTGGACAGAATTTGGATTTTATCTTTATGCTTTGCCTTCAACCGTTTGGTTCAGCTACAGGCTTTGTTTCACACCAACCTTTAAGCTTTCTACTCATCATGTTAGAGATATAGTCTGGTCTTGAGATTAGCTCTATATTAATACAGATACTAGCAAGATTTTAAGCATTTTTATTAAAAGTGTGATGGTATTTTATTTATTTACAATAAACTTTGATCAGACTGGAACTGCAGATAGAAGTTTTATTTTTATGGCATTTAAACACATTTCTGTACCATTTGTGAACATTTTATTGCTTGTGTGATGATGTAGATTTTTGGTTAAATCTAGAAATTAAATTCCAGAGTAATAAGTCCTTGTGGATTATGTCTGAAATGTATGTAGAAAACACCTAAACTGACTAGTATGTGCTTGCTGTACAGTTAGGCCATTATAACCCTAACTCTGCCCTACCTGAGACTTCATGTGATATTTGTTTAAGCTTGTTTGATCACTTTGTGTGAACAATATGCTGCTAAGCTGTTGTTGTTCCTGGATATTTGTTCTTCACAATCACAGCTCTAATAGTTTTTATGCACTCGCTGATTATAAGCATTGACTGGAGGGTGTTTGCATTCTTACGACCATGTACTGTACCTTTACTGTATTTCAAATGATGCATCATAGAAACAACCTTCAGAATGCAGTTCAATAACAATTCTAACTAAATGTTTCCCTCTATACATGGCTGTAATGGCACAAGAGTCTCCTCGGCAAGCTTCCAAGGACACAATGGTGCTCATTTCATTTCACATTTTTCTTCGTTACATTTATTGTTGAACAGCACTAGTACATGGTTTAGAAAGTAAATATGTGCTGGCTTACTGGGCAATTAGGGGCTTCAACATGCCTGCACATATATTCGGGAGAGACATGTGGACTGTGTGTATTCACAGTTTATTTATGAGAAAGTTTCCGGTGTAACTTATTCCTACCTTCCACCAACAGGCTTTTGACCCATGATGTTTAATAATGGACTCATTTGCACATTAGCTAGGTAAAGACAATGCTATAACTAAATAAAGGTTTGCTGTATGGAAGACTGTGACATTGTACTGTTGCAAAAGTAATGCCACAGCTAGGGAAATATGTTAGTGTTCATAATAATGAGAATCATCCCGTTTTTATATTCTTGAGTCTTTAATATGTTGTTACTCAGCCCAAATTTTAAGATTATTGTTTAGCCATGTGCTCCTTTATGAACCGAGTGATTGTCATTTAGCTAAGTTGTTAAAGACTGTAGCTAACTTTCTTACTTTAACTGTTCTGTTTAAAATGTCTGTGTAAATTCGTCTTTGTAATAACAGTTTCAGAAATTATCTTGTTTTACCTTGATCGAAATAAAAACACACAAAGGTTAAATATGGGTATGTGAATGTGTCTGCAAGCCAGGATTTTCTTTCTCTGTTTGATAAATGGGAAGGGAAAAGGTTTCTCTCCAAAATGGCCAGGTACTGGCCACTGGGTATATATATATATATATTGCATTACAATATTTTATTATAAATTATTTTATTGCATTACAATGAAATTAGATTTTGCCGCTCCAAGGTGCATGTTTATATACAAGATAAAAATAAAAAAATAGACACTAAAAATACGCACAATAAAAATAGACAAGGCAGGTTAAGTATAATGAGACGTAGTATACACTATATATATATATATACAAAAATGAAGATAAAATATAATTCTTATAATAATTCTTATAATGTTTTAAAAAACAATATTGCACACGGGAGGTATTTCGAACTATTTCACCGTGAGGTATATATTTCACATTTTAATTATACATTTTAATTATTGCACATGGGGTTTGAGAATGTTTTTATTTTGCCGTTTTATTTTTTATTGTTTAGTGCCATGATGGCACTTGGAAAAAATCTGTCCCTGAGCCTATTTGTCCGTGTTTTGTGTGACCTGTACCGTCGGCCCGAAGGTAGCAGGTTAAACATGTGATTGCCAGGGTGGGATGAGTCCTTGATGATACTGGCAGCTCTGCTAAGATGGTGTGAGGTGGCAATGTCCTCCAGACTGGGCAGAGAGCAGCCAGTAATCCTCTGGGCCGTACTGATCACCCTCTGCAGTGCTTTTCTGTCTGCTGCTGAGCATCCTCCGTACCACACCGTGATGCTGTATGAAAGGATGCTCTCAATGGTGGACCTGTAGAACAGCACCAGCAGCTTCTCCTCCAGCTTGTTCCTCTTTAGAACCCTCAGGAAGTGGAGTCGCTGCTGTGCTTTCTTTACCACCACAGTCGTGTTTGCAGACCAGGAGAGACTGTCAGTGATCTGCACACCCAGGAACCTGATGGAGCTGACCCTTTCCACACAGATCCCGTTTATGAGAAGTTGGGCTGGGTCAGCCCTATTTTTCCTGAAGTCCAGAATAACTTCTTTGATTTATCTGGTTTTTTGTGGCAGATTGTTTTCAGAGCACCAACATGTCAGACGATTTACCTCGTCACTGTAATCCGTCTCATCTCCCCTTTCATCTAAACTGAGAATAAAACACAAACGCTGGTATCAAAATATCAAAGCATTAACACGAAACCATTCCATGTTCGAGTTTCACCATCACGTGATACGAATACAAACACGCGCGCGCTCAAGCGTGGAGGTCCTGATGCCGTGCAGCTACTTACGGTCTCGTGACGTCGCGAGCTCAGTCATCCGTTCACGAGCGGCATGTCTGGAGTCATGATGGCGTGAGCCTTTAGATTTCCTCGCGCATCCGTGATGATGAATAAAGCGCCGCTGCTGCACGCGCTGTACACGGAGAGCCGGTATGTCTGTGACGCGCGCGCGTGCGGGTGGGCGCGTACCAAAGGGAGGAGACGTTAGGTTCGGGGCTCGCGGACGGGGGACGCGCAGCGGAGCGCGTGCCAATCCGTAGTTCGCGTGACGGCTGGATCAACGCATATCAACGCTGAGTCCTGGTCAGGGTCGCTCTGTGTCCGGCCAGGAAGAAAACCGCGTACGTCCAGGAGGCGCACCCTACACACGCACCCTATCACAATCCAGGGCTCAATGGAGGATCAAACCCTCCAGTGAGAGAACATGCCAAACCCCTAACAGAAGCTCACTCCGAAACCCCACCCTCATGTAGCCTATCTAGTGCCATCACACCCACCCCACCCTAGTGGGATCTGCACCTGGAGTGGTTTTGTTCTCCCTCAAGGTAAAAAAAAATCTTATTTTGTAAATAAGAATGTGTTTCTAACATCTCAACTGATTAATATAAATAAAAAAAATATATTGTTTTTATTTAACACTTTCTTATTCCTCCAAGACTGAATAAAAACACAAGACACAATTTGAGAAGCTGCTGTTTTTATTCTTCTGCCTACAAGTCAGAAGTCACTGAGCAGTTTTAATGCAGTAAAATAAATTTATCATTACAATCTCGTAACAATAAGGAGGAAATTATAATCATGGTGCTAATTATCCGTACATCTCTGGTGAACCACTTCATTATTGTCCACACAGGGAGTACATCCTTTATCATCATCACACCTATAAACCGGAACTATTTTGTTAATTTTTCTGATGTTATTAATCCAGTTTTCAGTTGACACATCATGTTTCCAAACCTGCCTGAACACAAAAGCTTTAGGAGTGTACCGGTTCTTCAACATTTTAGAGAGGGGATTAATAATACTGTACATTCCATTGGGAGAAGAGCATGTTTTCACACAGGGGGAATTAAGTGTATAAAACACTGTGCATCCATCTGTATCTG
Organism: Hoplisoma paleatum; assembly: GCA_028565875.1. Classification (NCBI taxonomy): domain Eukaryota; kingdom Metazoa; phylum Chordata; class Actinopteri; order Siluriformes; family Callichthyidae; genus Hoplisoma; species Hoplisoma paleatum. The sequence goes on along the minus strand of JAOTRQ010000009.1, from coordinate 812,499 downwards.
AATTTAGAAGACTTTGCATGAGTGGGTCATATTGTTTTAGTTTGCTGGACATGGACCGGATCAGCAGGAGGTACTCAGAGTGGTAGTTACTGGTTGTTCCGGAAATTTCTTTAGTTGTTGCACCAATCAACTGTTCACCCATATAAACTCGATCATCTCCTGTCATGCTGTCCTTCACAATATTTGGGTCGTCATCTGGTAAGAAGTTCTGGTCAGGCGTGAATCCTGCATCACACTGTTCAGCAGGGACGTTGATGGCCAGAGCAAACTGCCCTTCGATTCCATACCTAAAAAAAAAGAATACACTGTATTCCACACACACACTACAGAGTTGTGTGTAGTGATTTCAGTTATCCACTCACTGAGTCGTTACTTACATACTGTGAAGATAATTGATGATGGGTGAGAGATTCCCAACTTCTGCTTCAACAGCAGGTGAGAAGAGAAGGAGGACGAGTAGCATCACTGAGAAACAAAGCTGATTTGAAAAACAGAGAAACATGACGGTCACTCAGCTGTTGGAATGATGAAAATTGCTTGAGTGTGTGTTGGGTTTATAGTTATCAAATCCTTCAGAAATCTTGTGTGAATAGAGAAGCTCTACTCTGGTGCAGATCATGAAAAAGTCATAAGCGCAAAATTCTTTAGGTATGCATTATTTCTGCAGGGTTCCTGCTTAAATATTATTAACATTTATAATATCACACACAAAGTTACATTTCTGATCACGTCTTTAAACAAACACTTTCTGTAAAAAATCCAGAAATGCAATCATGTCCTTATTCTCACTGTTTAAAAATAATTTTTTATCTGGAACCGTCACTAAAGATCATGCACTAGATTGTCCATTCTAGTGGTCAGGGTTTGCGCCAGCCAACAAAAGAAAAATGCCAAAAGTTAGTGTGCTAATGAAAAAAAACCATCCACTCCACATTGGTTTTGTTTTTAAATAAAAAAATATTAAACCAAATCTAAAATGACTGATATTGTGATGTATTACTCACCATCTCGTCGGGTCGTGTCAGAAAGCACAAGGTGAGATCGAGGTTAAAGATTTAATCGTAAACGGCGAGACGTTGCACATTTATCCTTCTCTTTATGACTCCGCCTATTGCAGTGATGTTTAGAGAGGAAGAAGACAGCACTTCTTACGAAGCATTTCAGCAATTCTCGCAAATTTTTACAGGAAGTTTGTGAGGGTCTGTGGCGACTGGTGTTACAAAATTCGTCATCTCGTCCTCGATCACTTTACTTTATATAAATATATAAATAAATAAGAATGACATCTGGTTCTTCTCTTGTTCTCCTTTCCTTACTTACAAGAAACACACTCAATATAAAAAGCATTTTCTATTAAACTACAAAAGTACATTTCCAATAGAAGTATTTACAACATTTACATTTCAATTACTCACACACTTTGGTATAGTACAGCGATAGCAAGCAAACAAATAAAAAGCCTACTCTATATATAATCTATTTCTTTAGAAGTAACCTTTACCACAGACAGTCTTATAAACTTCCCCAATGTTCCCGTATAAACTTCTCCACAATTCTTTGAACGTTCTTGTTCTCTTGTACATTAATTGTGATTACCTAAAATATTTTAGTGGCAAAGCAAAATCAGCATGCATCAAGTTTTCAAAATCAAGATTATTTTTCACACATTGTTTAACGACACGACAGGAAACGATTCGTCATTTCACATGTTTATATTAAACACAGTGTAGGGATGTTTTTTTTCTATTTCCATTAACCTTGCTGCATATTTGTACTATATTAAACTCGTGCAAACATGGGGAGAATATGCAAACTTCACACAGAAAGGACTCGGACCACCCCTCACACTGGACTCGAGCACATGATCTTCTTGCTGTGAAATGACAGTGCTATCCCACTTAGCCACACTGTTTTCATTAAAATGCAAACAATATAAAAAAATCATGCACAAATGTTGCAGCAAGTACAACACACACAAGTAGATGCTACCTGAAGAGATTTTAATTTCTTAGAGTTTTTGATCAACTTTAAAGCTTTAAACTATTATATATAATATTATTTATTCACCCAATCAATGTAATCACATAAAACACTTATTTTCACGTTTATTAAGACGCACAGCAATAAAACCAACAGAAGTCTTTAAATCATTTGAATAGCATTTTTATACACACTGGTGTACAAGTGGAACTGAATCTCTTATTAAACTAAACTAAAGGCACACAGGTGATGATGAGACCTGTAATGTAATTTTCATTAAGAATCTAAACAGTAAATTCCAGGTGAGATCCAAAACTAACACACTTCTGATCATTGTATGTGTATCCAGACTTGGCAGTCATACTGGGTCTGTTCCAAACACCATAACAAATCACACACACACACACACACACACACACACACACACACACACACACACACACACACACACACACACACA